>BQNB010047964.1:11416-42818 GCA_026074375.1 Tanacetum coccineum
AGCAGAAGAAAAGATGAACATACCACCAACAAAAACTCAAAAGAGAAGTATAATGTTTACTTATCTGAAAAACATGGCTGGATACAAGCACAATCAATTAAAGAACAAAAGCTTTGATGATATTCAGAAGTTATTTGACAAAGAGATGAAAAGGGTAAACATATTTGTAGATATGGATACAGAGTTGGTGGAAGAGAATACAAAGAGAGCAGAAGGCATTGAGACAAGAGCAAAAGGTAGTTCACAAAGAGCAGGAGATAAGCTAGAACAAGAAAGGATTAAGAAGCAAAAGATGGATGAGAACAAAGAAACAACTAAGCTTTAAAGTCTGATGGAAGTCATTCCTGATGAAGAGGAAGTAGTAGTTGATGCTATTCCTTTGGCTACTAAACCTCCAACCATTGTTGACTACAAGATCATTAAAGAAGGAAAGATCAGCAACTTTTAAATTATAAGAGTAGATGGAAGTTCAAAAAGGTACTCAGCCGTTATTCAGATGCTTAAATGCTTTGACAGAGAAGATTTGGAAACTCTATGGAAATTAGTAAAAACTAAGCATGGATATACAAGACCAGAAGAAGGCTACGAGAGAGTGTTATGGGATGATCTAAAGACAATGTTTGGACATAATATAGAAGATACAATGTGGAGGAATCTTCAAGGAAACAAAGTGTTGATTTAGAAGCTATTTGATTCATGTGGAGTACACTTTGTGAGGTTTCAAGACATGCATATCTTTATGCTGGTAGAAAAGAGATATCCTCTTACACCTGCTATAATCACATATATGCTGAATAGGAAGCTGCAAGCTGATCATTTAAATGAAATATGTTATCAACTTCTTAAGCTCATCACAAAACAACTCAAGAATCAATGAAGTGTTTGGAAGCATCCTCCTGGTGATTATGAAGCTTTTAATGAAGAAACTTGATGATTTTGGAAATAAATATCAAGTTTAGGAGAGGATTATTGGGATTAAAAGACTTTTTAAACTTGAAGTTACTACTGCTAAGTTAATGTTGCTGGTACAAAAGTTATTATTTTTGGTGTTGAGAGTTAATGCTGCTGGTACAAAGTTACAACTGCTTAAAGATTAAGACTGCTAAAAGAGTTTATGCTGATAGAGAAGAGATAAAGACTGCTCAGAGAAAAGATAAAGATTGCTTATATGATATGTATGAGATATTTTTGTAAAAGATACATATAAGTTATTTATTTAAAAGATCATGATAACTTAGGAAAATATTGTAATCCCATTTAGGACTCCTTGGTGTATAAAAGGAGGTCCTAGGGTATAGAGTTTTATGTACCAAAAATAAGTCATTCATAGAATCGTTTAGCTTCAAGGTTTTGTAACCCTAATACTAGTTAAAGTATTCGTATTAATATATTGAAGCTTTGTTTGTTAATCTGTGTGTTCATTAGAATTACTGTTCTATTGCATATTCTTCTTATTGATCAAAGATTAAATTCTGCATAGTCTTTGATATATTATACAAAGTTTCTATCATAGTTGTATAGGATTTATCTTGCATAACTAAACCTTACACAAGCTAAAGAATTCAAGATCCATTCAAGTGGGATCAACAATACGGTTATCTTTGGTGAAATGTAAATACACCACGTTGATCGAAAAAGGATCACGATCACAATGGTATAGGTTATAAGTCCCATAATGAACCGTCACTCGAAACCAAAAACCCAAAAACGACTTGAAAATGATATAGTTTCTTCCTATATGCTTGTTTAATCGCCTCGTATTGCTCGTTGTTAACTCGCCTTACTTAACAGATTGTTAAATCGCCTTGTATTGCTCATTGTTAACTCGCCTTGCTCAACAGATTGTTAAATCGCCTTGTATTGCTCATTGTTAACTCGCCTTGCTTAACAGATTGTTAAATCGCCTTGTATTGCTCGTTGTTAACTCGCCTCTTACAAGATTTGCTAACTCGCCTTGCTCTATAGTTGTTAACTCGCCTCGCACTAACGTTGATAACTCGCCTTCACAAAGAACCAAAATTGTACAATCATCCTTTTCTTTGTCTTCTATAGAAACCAACAAAAACCCAACATCCTTGTTGCTAAAAACTTGGATCTTGGTCTCCTTCTTGTCTCAATCGGTGTGGACCACAAACAAAGAAGAAACCCAGAAAAAGCTTGAATAAGCCTAGTGAATAAGCTCTTGAAGATAAGCAGTTTACCACTTAATAAGCCACAAAAATTAGTAACTAATAAGCCACGAACCAGAGATTACCAAATTATCTTTTAAAAGCAATTTTGAAAGAGAATTATGTTGTGTTATCACAAAAAGAAGGAAGAAGAGACAATCGAAAAAAAATAATAAAAGAAAGAAGAAGAAAAAAAACAACTAGGCCACGTTTCAATTTTTTTCAAATACTAATAAAAAGTGTAAACTGTTTAAAAACAAGAATATGGAAGTAGAGATAGTTAGGTTTTAACAGATTTAAGCCCAAATGTGAAAATGTAGGGGGGGTCTTCCTGAGCTTGTAGCTTGCAGAGGTTTGAGAGATCTATATTACGTCTCGTCGTAAGCAGCCGCATCTTTCTAAGATGTTTGAGTCTCGTCAGGCGATAGAGACAATGCATTTGCTACACTGTCGAGCAGATCGGATACAGTTCTTCTCTCACAAGTCTTCTCTTTAATATGCGAGAGGAGATCTTCTAGGTATTTTAGAGTTCTGATCTTAGTCTTTAAGTTTATATCAATGTACACTAATGACGATATGTATATGCTTGTTACAGTTATAATACGACATTGGATCTTGATGAGTGATCTTGTGATGATTGGTACTGCACAGTGTGCGGAGCCGCTCTATGGGTTCGATTTCAGAGATGTAATGTATAGCGAATTTTTTCCCTTCGTTTGAACAGCGTTAGTCAGACTTGGATCTGAGTTCTTGGAGGAGTTACACACGATCGCGACAGATATAGGTGACACTATGGGGATTTATATTGTTTGTTGGGATTAGTGTTGTTTTATTGTTGTGGGTTGTGTGTTTGTTGTGGGTGTTTATGTGGTTGAGTTTGGTTTTGTTTATTATTAAATTTTTAGTATTTTGAATTGTGGGGTTGTTTGTTTTAGTGGTGTTTAGTTTTTTTTTTATGTTGAGATTATTATTGTTTTAAGTGTTATTTTTTGATGTGGGTTTTTTTTTTGTTGTTGTTTAATTTTGTGTGTTAATAAAATATAAGATTAAATTTAATAGAGTGAGTGGTGGTGTAATTGTGGAGTTGGTTAATTGTTATAGGGGTAAATTATAATTGGAATATAGTTTGTGTAGAAATGATGATAAGTAATTTATTATTGTTTTTATATTATAGGTTTGTGAGTGTAAGTTAGTATTTATTGTGTGTGTTTTTTATGAACTTTGTAATATTGTAAATTTGTAATAATTCTAAATAGATATAAATTTGGTGAAGGGATTTTTATTTAAATAGGTATTGGGGAGAAAATAGTGGATGTTAGGTTGGGAAAGTGTGTATTTTTTATTGGGTAGAGATAGTATTAATTTAGGATTTTGAAAGATAAGAATAATAGATTTTTATAATAAAGTGAACGATAAAAGGATATAGACTAGTAAAAATTATTATTACATAAGACTGTGTTTCTATATTTTTAGAAGAGCTTTATGTTAGTATAAAAGAGGTTGTTGATTAAATAATAATGTAATAAATATGAGTAATGGTTTTAAAGTGAGAAAATGAATGGGTTATTTAAATTCTCGTTTGTTAGTGTAACAATTGTCTTTTTTGGCGACATGCTTCCTCAGATGTAAAAGCGGGTTGTAAGTCTAAAATAAACTGCAAGCCATGAAGACAAGTTTTAAAAAACTGTTTTGAACTTCTGCTCGATACTTCATTTAAAGACCCGTGTCATTATTGAAGGACATTTCTAGTCTGTAAATGTTATCGATTTCAGAAGACATGGTCTTGAAAAGTATTTATGGTATTTACTATTTTTTTATTTTTTATTCAGATGTTTTGTAGGTTTTAAATTTTATTTTTGTAATTTTAAATATTCATAACTCAACAACCCATAAAATACAAATCCATTATTTGTAGAAATGAGAAACGAGTAGAAGAAGAAAAAAAAAACCATAAGCTTAAAAAAACTTTAAACCGTGAACTTATAAGCAGATTGATAATAAAAAATAAGTTGAAACAATAAGTGTTAAACCACCACAACGACATCACTAAACCTACTCGTGGCGAGTGATACCAATTGTAGGAACCAAGATACACTTTCACTTCACCATGGATTTGATAAGAAAAATAAGATAAGAATAAAATAAAGAAAAGTAGAAAGAGGTTTAGAGAGAGAAAGTAAGAAAGAAAAAGAGAGTGGTTAATTCATACAAATGTAAAATGAACAAATGACAACCAACACCCTCTCCACAATTGGAGAGGGATATCTATACCACTTTAATGGGCTAACCTATGAGGCTTTCTTTGGGCCGTGTGGTATTTTATCTTGGGTCGAGCTCGGAATAACTTAGGCTTAAGCCCGCAACGCATATAATATTATATTAAATAAACGAGCCCGATACCCGTAACTAGCCTATTACAACATATATTAAATAAAGACTGTGTTTTCATAATTAGTAGCCGAGCTTCCTTGTTCGACTCAATATTTTGAGGCTAACACATACATTAATCTCATGATACATGGATATAAAGTAAGCCATGCCTGGGAAAAATTAATTTCTCGTTGTTAGGAACAATTGTCTTTTTGGCGACATGCTTTCCTCAGATTTAAAAGCGGGTTGTAGTCTAAAATAACTGCAAGCCATGAAGACATGTTTTAAAACTGTTTGAACTTCTGCTCGAACTTCATTTAAAGACCCGTGTCATTATTGAATGACATTTCTAGGTCTGTAAATGTTATCGATTTTCAGAAGACATGTCTTGAAAAGTATTTTTGGTATTTTCTATTTTTTTATTTTTTTATTTTGATGGTTTTGTAGGTTTTATATTTTTATTTTTGTAATTTTAAATATATACAACATATACATAGGATACATGAAGACACTCCTTTACTCATTCTCCTCTTCCTGAAGACATTTGAGAGACTCCGGTGACATACTCTTCATTCCAAGATGCGAGAATAGAAATTTGAACCGCTCTCTTGGCAATGCCTTAGTGAATATGTCCGCAAGTTGGTACTTCGTCTTCACAAAGTAAATTTTAACCACGCCATTCTCTACTTGCTCTCTTATGAAATGGTGATGTATGTCAATGTGCTTTGATCGAGAATGCTGGACATTGTTGCAGCAAAGAGCAATAGCAATTCTGTTATCATAATACAGAGGTATCTTATTGAATGCAAAGCCGTAGTCAGTTAGCTGTGATATCATCCATAGGATTTGAGCACAACATCCCGACATGGCAATGTATTCAGCCTATGTGGTTGAGATAGCAGTGCTTTTCTGCTTCTTCGATGACCAGCTCACTAACTTATCCCTAAGAAATTGAGTACTTCCCGACATACTTCTACGTGTATCCTGACAACCTACATGATCCGCATCTGCATAGGACGTTAGTGCCATAGCAGTATCCTTTGGATACCAAAGGCCCTAGTTAATGGTGCCTCTAAGGTACCGAAAGACCCGTTTAATTGCCTCAAGGTGCTTTTTGGTAGGCTTAGCCTGATACCTAGCACACATGCATACGACGAATATAAGATTATGTCTACTGGCAATGAGATACATTAGGGAGCCGACCATACCTCGATATCGTGTCTGGTCAACTGGAATCCCTAAGGGGTCCTCATCTAGTTTTAATCAATCCACTATTGGTGTATCTACAGGGTTAGATGTATCCATTCCATATTTTATTAAAATTTCTTGAGCATATTTAGATTGATTAATGAAGATGCCTCTGGGACTTTGAGAAACTTGTAATACTAAGAAAAATGACATTTGTCCCATTATGGACATCTGAAACTTTAAACTCATCTCATTTAAAAATAGGTCACAGTATTTAGGATTAGTTGAGGCAAATATGATATCATCTACATATATTTGAACGATAAGAATAGGTTTGCCTGTTTTCCCGGTGAATAAGGTAGGATCAACGAAACCTTTAGAGAACTTGTTATCCAGAAAAAACCTTGATAATGTGTTATACCACGCCCTTAGTGCCTGCTTTAAGCCATACAAAGCCTTCTTTAGATGGTAGACGTGAGTAGGATGATCTGGATCAACAAAACCCTCTGGTTGACTGACATAGACTTCTTCTTGCAGCTCGCCGTTTAGAAATACCGTCTTGACATCCATCTAGTAGATGGTCATGTTTTTGCAGGAGGCGTTTGCAATGAAGATTTTGATAGCCTTGATTCGTGTAATCGGTGCAAATGATTCTTCAAAGTCAATCCCCTCCTCTTGTTGATATCCTTTAGCTACTAACCATGCCTTGTTCTTCAGAACATCACCATACTCATCAAGCTTGACTTTATAAATCCACTTGAGAGCGATTATCATGACACAGTTCGGTCATGGCACTAATTCCCATACTTGAAGTCAATAAAACTCATGAATTTCTTCTTGCATAGCTTCAAACCAGTAATCTTTGGTCACGACAGACTTGAAATTTTTGGGTTTGACTTTTAACAGTACAGAATTGTAAAAGCATCACAAAGCATCGGTGGCTAACTGTTTCCTGGTGGATACCAGACAAGAGGGATTACCAATTATATTCTCCATTGGGTGATCCTTTGACCATTTTACGAGGTGTTCATGTGGTTGAATTACTTGGTCGGATTCAGCTGCACTAACATCCCCTGATGATGACTCAGCAGAACTGGAGCAAATACATTTTCAAAGGGATCATTGTCAGCATGAGCAAAAGGGTTGTCTTCAATATTACGGTCAACTACAACACCTTGAAGTGAGATAGGAGGTTGTACTTCTGAAGATGACGGTGAATGACTTATTGAAGGAGCATCTTAATCTATTGTCGTAGACGAAGGTGTATTGGCTGAAATAACTAGAACTTGAACTGCTGGAGCAGGAGGTACTAGTTGTTCAACACTAGGGGTTTCAAAGTACTCATCGAACATCGGTTGAAATAAAATCTCTAATTCTTTATTGGTAGGAGGTACATAAGGAGCTGTAGGGACCGGATTCGGTACGAGCCCTGAACGGATTTGTCCAGGCGTTAATAAAATGGCTCGGTTCCTGTACGGATGTACACAGGAGCCATTAGCTCAGTCAGCTCATCAAATTGCACGTGAATAGTTTCTATGATTTGTTGGGTTCTCTTGTTGTAGATTCGATAACCCTTCCTATTAGGAGCATAAACAATGAAAATCCCAATATATGTTGTTGCTTTCAATTTTCCAAGAACTTCGCTGTCATTTGTAAGGTGGCAAAGAGCACCAAAAATTTAGAGAAATTTAAGATCAGGTTTTTTTATCATGCACAAGCTCATATGGGGTTTTGTTATGATGAGTATGAATTAGGGATCTGTTTTGGGTGTAGCAAGCAGTAGCAACAACTTCTGCCCATAGAAACATTGAAGCTTTTGAAAATATCGGCATTGTCAAAGCAGCTTCCACAAGAGTCTGATTCCGTCTTTCGACAACGCTGTTCTGCTGAGGAGTTCTCAGAATAGATTTTTGGTGAAAAATACCTACATTTTCATAGTACTCTGATGTGTTTCAAAAGCTTTAAATTTATAATGACTGAAAATACCAATTTTATTATAAGGAAACACACGGGTAAAAGTTAACCCACGTATGTAGTATAATCTTTTTTGGTAAGACCAGGTCATCCATAGGGATTTGAGTAGTGTTTAGATAATCAGAAAGAAAATAAACTTTAACTTAAAAATAACTTTTTGTTTTACCAATGATAATAAAGATGACTACTCGGATAGTTGAAAATAATTTATAAGTGTTGGAAATGATTACGACCTCGAAGATGTAACCTTAACTTATAAAAAGGATTTCTCGTCAGAAAACGTTTTCACAAATTAACTTAATTAACTCAAGACTTATATTTAGTAGACTAGACCAAATGTGTCACTCAAATAGTTTAGTTACTTATTATATCAAAACTTATTTTGTTTATCAATTCACGAAAGTGGATTTCTCAGCACAGATGATAAAGATCATAGACAAATCTTTAAAATCACATAGATCATAACGGGTCTTTCGACCTATACCGGTATGATTATATAATCTAAGTTGATAAGCAAAAACTGATAAGATAAGATATAACAGGATTGCAACATAAGCTTGAGATTAAAAAGATCACGATCATACCAAACACTTATTCATTATCATAACGTCACCGAGTAGTCATGAGAGATTTAGCCTCTCATGGCTATGAGGTTCATAACATAAGATGATTCAACATGAATTTCCATTATTCCAATATACTACTATGATATTCTACTTCGTTCTTGATTGTTTGATCTTGAATCTTCAAAAGGGTGTGGTGATTATGGTGTCTTGGCTATATGGGTGGAAAGTGGTGTGAAAAATGGATGAGAGGATTCTTTGAAGGATGAAGTAGTGGAATGAGGGATGATTAAAATGTGTGAAATTCGTCCCCTATTTATACGCTAAGTCCGGGGTAAAAGTGTGGCGCACAAGGTTGTAAGTGTGGCGTACTTAGGGAGTTAATGCAGTAGCATTTAAGTCTTCATTAATTCTTCATAATCAGGTGGGAAGTGCGGTGCCCAAAATAGTAAGTGCGGCGTACTTGTGGAGTTAATGCTAAATTTTGACTAAGCTTTAATTACTTCTGACTTGAGGAGAAGTGCGACGCACAATTGGTAAGTGCGACGCACATTTGCACTTTAGAACTTGAATTTTATTTCTTTCTTGTATGTTGTGTTCTTTAGCATATAAATACTCAATCTTTGTTGTGTTTATCTTTGGGATGTCTCCAAGTGAACCTGCAAGCAATTCATGCTATTAAGTATCGAAAGTTCACGAGAAATGATTAAATATATTGTGGAGATCATTTTGCCCTTCTAGGATTAGTTTTACAAACAACATTAATAAGCACAACAGAAATTATAAAGAACAGTAATGTTGTTAAACAAGGTTTTACTACTAAACATTCAGGCCTCTATTAATTTGATCAGAATAAATGGTTACAAACTATAACAAGGATCCACAATCCTTGAGGCTACACTAACTATCTAATAAACTAACTAATAAGCTAACTAATAATACACACGCTTTCTTTGGTGTGTCTAGACTCTTATTGGAGAGATCTAACTATGATGGATGCTCTAAACCAGATGCCTCTAATACCCTTTATATAGAGGGTTTACAAGAAAACCTAGCTTACATAGGAAGCTAACTTAATATTTCACATTAAGTCCTTGTTGTTTCATCTTTCTTCAATTTTGCATATTTAGTTTTGTAATCATCAAATCTCAGATCCCAACAATCTTCCCCTATTTGATATTACAAAACAATCTTCATGTATGAAACAATCTTCAATGCTTCCCTTTGACTTAAGATCTTCTTGAACATGCCACCACACATAATAAGCTGCAAACCATATCTCTTGTAGTCTTTTTCCCCTTTTTGTAATCATCCAATAGGGGTCTTCTGAAGATATGCACTTTAAAACAACTGCCCCTTAAGAGTGCATGTAGATGGTTAAACATTTAATCAATAAGCTTCCCCTGAAACCAATATGTTTACCATCTCTTGAATCTCAAACTCTGTAGGCTCTATGTAGTGATCACTGATGAAGAAAACTGAGTATAACAAATTTGATGAAGAAGAAAATCTCCTAAACTTGTGTCTTATGTCTTGCACTATCCACGTGATGTCGAACTTATAATAAATCTGTAAAATATAAGTAGACCGCAACCTCTTGACAAATAACCTCATCTTCTATGAGACACATACTAAGTGATAGCAAATGTAAGCTTGATCACCAAAAGAAAAATCACACACCTTTGGCTATATATTTGACAAGTCTTCGTTCACACCATTGTAGCAATGCATAATTTATCTTTAAAGTCAAATGTCACTGCTTATAAAACACTTTAAGATATGATAATAACACGCATCTGTGAAACTCAACTACAACATCAAATAAGTGATAATCAACTGTCTTCATAATCACATCTTCAAATAATCCTAAAATAATAGCCATAAATCCAATAATAATAAACTGTTGTAAGAAACAGTTCTATCTACCTTGTTAAGAGTTGTAGCTAATATGAATAGTACCCACAAACTACAGGAGACACAATGGACCTATAAACACTATAAGCTATGCGGAATCTAACTTATAATGCTAGAGAAGAACAATGAATATTGATAAATAAACTTTTGTATTAATCTGTTAAAACGATTACAGATTACTAACTATGAGATATGAGATTGTCTATGAGATGAGATATCTTCCCTAATGCCGTAGGGTTCCTTTTATAGACCAAGAATAAACCCTAACAGACTTACAAAACGCGTAAAAGATAATGCATATCTTTTCCTAGAATATCTCATGCATATCTCTTAAACGGCACTAACTATTTTGTACTAACAATACTAACTAACTGATCAGTACTAACTATATTATACTAACAATACTAATTACAACTATCGGTACTAACTAATATAACTAATGGTACTAAGTCAGGAATGCATAATTCCCAACAATCCTCCCCTAAACATGATTGTTAGAACTTGTTTAACTTCATGTTTCTCCAGTTATTCTTCTAAAGCTTCTTGGAGATTTATCCACACACTTTTGTCAAATCTTGAACTTGATCTTTAACAATTTTGACCATCTTCATCTATCACCTTAATCATTCAACTTTTCTTTCAGCAACACAGCAACATCCAACTAAGTTGGCTTTGTAGTTTTTGGCAAACTACCAGCCATTAACGGATTTGTTATTCCTTTACCAGTAGCCGTTTGCTCTGGGATAGCCAATTCTTCATTGTAAACAACAAGGTGAATTGATTACCTTATAGTTTTGAGTAAACTACCAACTATCAATGGATTTGACTTGTCTGTACCAAAAGCCGTTTGCTTTTGGACTAGTCAATGCTTCATTGCCATAACATGGTGCATTGATAACCATATAGTTTTTAGCAAACTATTAGCTATCAACAGATTTGATTAGTCTTTACCAGGAACTGTTTGATCCTGGACTAGCCAACTCTTAACCATGAAGCAAGGTGAGTTGAGAACCCTATAATTTTTGGTAAATTATCAACCATAAACGGATTTGAGAAGTTTTTACCACAAGCCGTTTACTTATGGACTCACCAATTCTTATGCTTGTTAAGCATGGTGAACTGATGACCATTTCTTGTGTGATCTTAGAACCAACACTCAAAGATCCTTTTCATCTCCATCAGAGTCTTCAGGTTCTAACTCCGCAATCTGTTTCTTGACAAACCTAATCAGTTCCAAAGCCATAGTACTGTCTTCTTCAGTTTCTAACTTCAACTTAAGTAATTGTAACAGCACTTCCTTTTTCAAAGGATACTTATTCTCTACAAGCATATGAATGACTATTCCTTCATCAGTCATTATAGTGTATATACCTGAAGAACTATGTAGCTTCCAACTCACTATCTTCCAATTTTGTTATGCATTCCAAAATTCATCATATCCACTTTGATTGAACATGATTATCAAATCTCCCCAAAGTATTTTGTCAAACCATTCAGGTGTCTCATCTTGGTATCTGTTTGTTACAAGTTGATATATAGCACAAATGTCATCTCTATCAAGTATTAAAAGCACTGCCATCAAAGTACTGAAGTATCTTCCTTGTCTATTACTTCTAATCACCACATTAAGATAAACATCTTCTATCTCTTCAGTCTCATCATACTGTGGTTTGGTTATAAGATACTCATATCTCCAGTCTATGATAGGATACTTCTTATCAAGTATCTCATAATCCACTTCCTTATCCTCATCAGAAACTATAGTTAAACACAATCTTAACTCTTCATCATCTTTAGAAGTGAACTTTCTTTTCTTAGATTTCGTCTTCTTCCTCATACCAAGCTTTCTTTTTCTAGTTCCTTCTTCTTCTTTAATTTCTCCCTTAATATTGTCATCTTTCTTCACTCTCTTCTTAGAAGCATCCACAACTTGTTCATTCATCTCCTTGATTACTTTTTCATCTTCAGCAGAACCAATAGCAATGAAACTATCATCAGACCTTTTTATCTTGTCATACAAAGCTTTTATTTCTTCAAAACCCTTGGTCTTCAGATCAGAATGCTTCTTGCCTCCAACATGCTTCAAATATGTCATCATTTGGTTCCTAAGCTGATTTCTTGAAGGAGGTTTATTTCTGATAGCTTCAGATCTTTGTTGAGCAAGAAATCTTCTTTGGGCAGCAATGGTGTCATGAAGAAATTTGGCTCTCTGCTCAATAGTATACATTTCTCTCTCTTCCTCTTGAAGTTTTTCAGCAAGTATCTTGTCAGCATTAAGTCTTGCCTGAATGAAATCATATTCATTAGAGAGTGCAGCCTTTGTAGCTTCTTCCTCAGCTAACTTTTTCACTTCTTCTTCTGCTTCCCAATCCTCTTGCACCTTTCTGGCCACCTCTTCATCCCTAGCAAGCTGCTTAAATTTCTTTTCAGCTTCAGTAATATCTTCTGAATCAGTATCAGATTCATCTTCCTCTTCAATCATCTTTTTGCCTTTATCTTTTGGATCAATCTTGGGAAGAGGCTTTAATGTTAATAATGATCTTGTTGAAGTAGGCCTAGGTCTCTCAGTCTCCTCAACATCCTTAAGCTCTACTCCTTTTTCTTTTTCTTTGAGCTTCTCCTTGTTCTGACTCATTATGATAAGGACTTGTGCAATGGTCTCATCATCACCAAATATTGTTGGAGTAGTTGTTGTTGGAGCTGTTTGAGTAGCACTTCTTCCTTCATTTTGATCAACAGTACCTTCATCTGGTCTGTCGGTACTAACTTCTTCCTTGTCAGTACTAACTTTTGGCTTGTCAGTACCTTCATCTGGTTTGTCGGTACTATCTTCAGGCTTGTCAGTACTAACTTTTGGTTGAGCAGTACTAAGTGGATCTTCAGTACTAACTCCCTTTTCTGCACTTTCCTTCTCTTCATGCACCACATAGCTTGTCCTCCCCACATCTTGAGCATCCTCAGTCTCCATATAGTCCATTGTATCATCATCAAGCTCATCAAAAGCTGGATCTTTATGGACTGTAGGTTCAGCTTTGGCAGGTTTCCTCCCCTGTTTGGATACAGACTCCTTTTGCATCCACTGTTTCTTCAAGGATTTCTTTCCCGCCAATCTTTGCTTCATGGATACACTCTTCATCCAAGCTTTGTGGTGTGTGATAACAGGTTTGGCTTTCTTCTTAAGCTTCTTGATCTGTGCCTTCAAGTGTTTAATTTCTTTGGCTTGATCTGTAACCTGTGTACACAAAGAGATACAAAGATCATACACACTTTGGAGTGTCATGCCACCCTCATTCCCTGAAAGGGATCTATCACTGGATGACTGACCTCCATGATTCCCACCAGAACCCTCTGGAATGGAATCAGGAATATGAGTAGTAGGTGAAGGTCTGGGAGAAGGGTCAGTCTGTGTCTCATGTTGGTCTTCACTTAGGTGAGGAGGAGAGGGTATGGGTTGAGGTTCAGATTGTCTTTCTAAAGTGTCACCCTCATCCTCAGTTGGTTGAACCAACATAGAATCAAACAAAGGTGTTACATTCCCTGAAAAATGTTTTCCCTTTTTAACCATAAAAGAGAAAACTTTACTAGTCAAAGCATTAATAGGGAAATGGTCTAAGGGCACAGGCACATTCTTTAGCTGTTTATCCAAAAAGACTGAAATAAATCTTGGATACATAACAAACTTTTTCTTTGCATCCAAGTGTCGCATCATACCATCAAAAATTAATTTAGAAAAATTATATTTCTGATTAGTGGTTAAGCAAATTACTGCTGTGGCAATATTAGTGGGAATTTGATCCCAAGAAGTGCTTTTAGAACTTATGCAGTGATTCATGGTATGAAAAAGAAATCTCCACTGGGGTGAAAACAGAGCTTTGTTAAATGTTAAGACAGTTAGGTCCCCCTCATACCCCATTAGCTGAATAGCATCAAATATAGCCTGATTTGGCAAAGAATCTATCCCATCAGCATCATCAAAAAGAAGATCACTTCTTATTGATGCCTCTGAGATAGACACAGGCTTGCCAGCTACTTTGGCAGTAATATACCTAACATTGTTGATTATTTTGGATTTAGCAGACATCCAAAACTGTTCAACAAATGTAGTAGAGACTACAGGACTTACAGTGAGAGCATAGTGAATGGAGCTTCGCGTAAGAAAGCTGATAATCTCATGAAACTCTGTATTCCCATCAGTCTTTTCCAAGTAAGCGACCATGTTGTGTTTAGGGCATGATTCAAGAACAGCCATACTTGATGAATTGATAAGCGACGATGAGTAAAAGATTAGGGTTTGATAGAAGAAAGCGATTAAGAGAGTTTACGTGAGTAAACTGTGCAATTGAGATGGGTTTATATAGGTTGAACAAACCCAAAATCAAAGAAACCGTTTCAATTTACACTTTAGACCCTTGGCGGTATTTTCTCCAACGTCTTTATAGCGGTACTATCTTTGCCCAACGGTATTAACTTTGCACTGTCGGTACTAACTTTTGTCAACCAAAGAATGAACAAGTCTGGCAACAACAGTTCTTCAGTACCATCTATATCTCTTTCCAATGACTCTCTAAAACCCAAATAACTCCATGAAATTCATCACTATGGTCAAGATTCTTCTGCACACTGAACACTTCATACAAACTGTACAACAAATCATATTGCCTCCCCTTAGCTAATGCAGCTTATGGCTACATAACTGAAGAAAGACATTTTAACCATGGCAAAAATATGTACTACTCAAACACTTATACATTCTATACACAAAATGTACAATAATGCATTTGCCTCCACTCATATTGTGGAATCATAACAGATTCACAGATGTCCAAATGCTAACACCAAAAAAGTTAAATCTTATACATCATAATTCACTTGGTGATGAGAAGGTCTGCAAACTTTAGAATCTGTTATGAAATCTTGATATCAGCTTATCTGTCTCTTCTCATAACAATCTCTTATAAAATGGAAACGTATCCCTACAATATGTTTGGTCCCTTGACCATGAGAAACAGGAATTATTGATGACACTTATAGTGCTTACTCATTATCAATATGGATTTTGGACTGTTACCAATGAAATTGAAACTAATATACACACTCATCTGATTAGTTATTCCATAATACTTGACCTAAACAGTTATGAAGCTGCACAACTTAATTACTGCCTCAGTAGTAGATTTATGCCACAATGTCTGCTTTTGCATTGCACGAACATATCAACTCTTTACCAAGAATGTTGACTGCCACCTGTTGTTGACTTTTCTGTCAAAGATTGTGCCTCCTCCATAGCTAGCGTTGAGATAGCCTTCTAGTTCATGAGGTGAATCCCTAGGATAACGATAAACCAAATTTAGGTTTGATGTTTGTGATACCTGAAAAATCACTTTTTTAACTTCTTTTAAGTCGTGAAGCTTTTGGTATTGTGAATGAATCTAGCCCAGACACAGACAACAAACATAGATGGGGGGGGTCTGGCCTTTGATGTCAGTATCTATACATTAGTGAGCCAATCATTGACTGTAGACTTGTAAATCTACATTCTACACCATCTCATCCGTGTACCACATGATTTATTCATAGAACTCAATAGGGATAGTTGCTGTTCTGATGGGACAAAAAATCAAACTTCTTTAAGATGTCTGATACGCATTCCTTGTCTTGACTAATAAAGTTTCACATATGGTTGTTGCTTCACTTGAAGTCCCAAAAAGAATGTGAGTTCACCCATAGAACTCATCTAGAATCTTTTGTGCATACATTCTTCAAACTTTGTACACATAGACTTCTTAGTAGAGCCAAAAATAATGTCATCTACATATACTTGGACTATTAAAGTCAATCTCTTGTTCTTCTTGAATAATACAATGTTCTTTTATAGTTGGTACCCTTCCTTCTGAATCATTTTCCCTTCTGAAAAGATGAATGTGTCTCATACCCAAGCTCTAGGGGTTGATGTAGACAATAAAGAGCTTTGATTCAACCCATTAGTCGGTCTCTTGTTTGGTTGAGCTAGGTTCAACAAAGCCTGCGAGGTATGATGAACAATACACTCCTCTTCAATAGAGCCATTTAAAGAAATGCATCTTTTAAACATACCATTTGGTAGACCAGTAAATCCCCTTATGTTGATAGAATGCCTCCCAAAAGGACGTCAACATCTGAAGCACCAACCATGACTCAGGCTGCCATCAGGAAACTAGTTGTTGACAGTGTTACCGCAACTCTAGAAGTATAAGTTGCAACAATGGCAAGCACTAACAATCCCAATAGGAACACCGGACCTGAAAGAAAAGGAAACTATAAAGAGTTCATAAGCTGTTAACCTTTCTACTTCAATGGTACGGAAGGAGCAGTTGGCCTCATTCGCTGGTTTGAACGGACTGAATTAGTATTTTCTCATAGCAACTATGCCGAGGAAAACAAAGTGGCATTTGCTACTGGTACCCTGACTGATGATGCCTTGTCCTGGTGGAATGCATATGCCCAACCTATTGGAATAGAACAAGCTAACAAGATCACCTGGACTGAATTGAAAAGGCTCTTAACAAATAAGTATTGTCCTCGAACTGAATTCAGGAAAATGGAAGATGAATTTTACAATCTGACTGTAAAAGGAAATGATCTTAAAACTTATGTTAGAACATTCCATGAATTAGCAGTCTTATACCCGAACATGGTACCAAACACCGAGAAACTCATGGAAGTTTTCATCGGAGGATTACCTAGAAGTATTGAAGGAAATATTACCGCCTTAAAGCCTCAAACTTTAGAGGAAGCCATTACCATAACTCAGAGGTTAATGGATCAGGTAACAAAGCACAATTCTATGCAAGGAACCAATGATCACAAACCAAAGTTTAATGATAGAAGGAACATCACTAACAGCAACAACTACCCCAATAATCGCATCAACAACTACCAAAACAACCATAGCAACCGCAACAATGATTACCGCCAACAGCAGGACAGAAGACAGGAAACCTTCAGGTCTTATGCCGTCACTCCAACTGAAAACAATAGGTATACTAGAAACCGTCCTTTGTGTAAGAAATGCACTCTGCATCACACAGGACCTTGCACTGTTAAGTGTAATACTTGCAACAAGTTGGGCTATTTGACCAGGAATTGCAGAAACAAGGGGCCATCCACTAGAAGTAATCTGCTACCAGTGACAGTTACTTGTCATTCCTATGGAGAGAAAGGGCATTATGCAAATCAGTACCGAAAGACCACCAAAAACAATGCCCAAGGAAGAGCCTACATGCTGAGGGATAGGAATGCTCACCAAGACCCAAACGTAGTCACGAGTATGTTCCTTCTAAACCAACATCTAGCTAGAGTATTATTTGATTCTGGAGCCGATAAAAGCTTCGTATCCATAACTCTTGCCTCTATTCTAAATATTCCACCCATTACACTAGATACCACTTATGATATTGAAATGGCCAATGGAAACTTAGTAGGCACTAATACCGTTATTCAGGGTGCAACTCTGACTTTGTTAAATCAACCTTTCAAAATTGATCTCATGCCAATCAAACTCGGTAGTTTAGACGTCGTCATTTGTATTGATTGGTTATCCAAGTATCATGCTAGAATTATTTGTGACGAGAAAGTCGTCCACATCCTAATCGACGGTGAAACTTTAATCATTCGAGGTGATCGAAGTAAAACCCGACTAAATCTCATATCCTATATAAAATCCAAAAGATATATATCGAGGTTGTCAAGTTTTCATAGCCCAAGTAATGGAAAAGAAGTCAGACGAGAAAAGACTAGAAGATATTCCAGTAGTCAAAGAATTCCTAGAAGTTTTTCTTGAAGATCTACCTGGCCTACCCCAAGTTCGCCAAGTAGAATTCCAAATCGATCTAATTCTAGGAGCGGCACCTGTAGCCCGAGCACCTTATAGATTAGCTCCTTCATAAATGCAGGAAATATCTAACCAACTTTAAGAGTTAGCAGACCGAGGTTTTATACGACCAAGTACTTCACCCTAGGGAGCTCCTATCTTATTTGTTAAAAAAAAGACGGATCTTTTAGGATGTGTATCGATTACTGAGAGTTAAATAAACTTACCGTAAAGAATCGTTACCCATTACCCAAGATTGATGACTTATTTGACCAACTTCAAGGTTCGAGTGTCTACTCGAAAATTGACTTAAGATTGAGAGTAATGGATGAAGATATTCCCAAGACTGCCTTTAGAATGAGGTACGGACATTATGAATTTCAAGTGATGCCATTTGGTTTAACTAATGTGCACCTGTTGTATTCATGGATCTCATGAATCGTGTGTGTAAACCATACTTGGATAAATTTCTAATAGTGTTCATCGATGATATTCTCATCTAATCTCACAAATAAGAGCACACAAATCATCTGAGAATAATCTTAGAATTACTCAAGAAAGAAAAGTTGTATGACAAGTTCTCCAAGTATGATTTCTGGATCTGTATCGTGCAAGTTCTTGGACACTTAATTGATAGTCAAGGACTTCATGTTGACCCCGCCAAGATTGAAGCAGTTAAGAATTGGGCATCTCCTACTACACCCACAAAAATACGTCAATTCTTAGGACTTACCGGTTATTATCGAAGATTTATCAAGATTTATCAAGATTTCTTAAAGATTGCAAAGTCTTTGACTGAATTAACCTAGAAAAACAAGAAGTATATCTGGGGCGAAGACCAAGAGACAGCTTTTCAACTGCTTAAACAGAAGCTATGTGAAGCTCCAATCTTAGCATTACTAGAAGGAAATGACAATTTTGTTTTTTACTGTGATGCACCCCATCAAGGTCTGGGAGCAGTGTTAATGCAAAGACATAAGGTTATTGCATATGCATCCTGACAACTCAAACCTCATGAAGAGAACTATACCACTCATGATCTCGAATTAAGAGTAGTAGTGTTTGCTTTTAAAATCTAGAGACACTATCTGTATGACACAAGGTATACTGTGTTCACTGACCACAAAAGCCTTCAACATATTCTTCATCAGAAAGAGTTGAACATGAGACAACACCGTTGGCTAGAATTGCTCGCAGATTACAATTGTAAGATTTGCTACCATCCTGGAAAGGCAAATGTTGTAGCAGATGCCTTAAGCCGGAAGGAACGAATCAAACCTCTCCGAGTCAGATCATTAGTCATGACCATTCATCCAAAATTACCATTACAAATTCTCGAAGCTCAAACTGAAGCAATCAAGGAAGAAAACATCAAGGCTGAGAACTTACAAGGAATGGACAAATCATTTGAAGTACGTCCTGATGAAAATCATTGTATTAAGAATCGAAGCTGGTTACCACTCTTTGGTAATTTGAGAGACTTAATCATGCATGAGTCTCATAAATCAAAATATTCCATTCACCCAGGTTCTGACAAGATGTATCAAGATCTAAAGAAACTCTATTGGTGGCCTAACATGAAGGCAATCATCGCTGAATATGTTGGCAAATGTTTAACATGTTCTAGAGTTAAAGCAGAATGTCAGAAGCCATCTGGCTTACTGGTACAACCAGAGATTCCTATGTGGAAGTGGGAGAGAATAACAATAGATTTTGTCACAAAACTGCCCAAAACATCAAACGGACATGACACAATTTAGGTAATTGTCGATCGCCTTACCAAATCAGCACATTTCATCCCTACCCGAGAGACAGATAGTATGAAAACCCTTACAAGGTTGTACATCAAATAAATAGTCTCCCGGCATGGCGTGCCAATATCCATCATCTCGGATCGTGACAGTCATTTCACATCCAAATTCTGGCAATCATTACAAAGTGCTTTGGGTACTCAATTAGACATGAGTATAGCATATCATCCTGAAACTGATGGGCAAAGTGAAAGAACCATCTAAACACTCGAATACATGCTTCAAGCTTGTGTTATAGATTTTGGAAAAGGATGGGAAAAACACTTACCATTAGTAGAATTTTCTTATAATAACAGTTACTGTTGATAAGATCGTTGACGGCTCAGGATTGATTAGATCTTTGTATCTAGGATGAACAATAACAATGATTGATAACACGCAGCAGAATAATAAAGAACACAATCAAAGTTATCACAAAGTTTTCTTTATTGAACGTTTCCTATTACCCCAACTATAACTTGGGGCTACACCAACTAAATATGGTGTACTATTCGACTTTAATCAGTCGACTATGCTATGTAACTATCTAGATAACTAACTACGGTGTACACACACACCTTTACTATTCGACTCTCATCAGTCGATGTTTCTATGGATGGATATAACCTATGTCTATGATCTCTTTATATAGGGAGAGATCATGACTTACAAAGGAAGTAAATCAATAGATAAGGAAACTATTTAAATTACATTAAACCACATTAATATGTTTCCTAATCATTATCCTGTAGAATATTTGACCAAATCTTCATATTTCTCCACCAGCTTGTAGAGTTTTATAATGACGACTTTGATCCTTTTGTTTCATTCTTTTATTCATTTTGTCTCATCAAATCAAGAATCCCAACAATCTTCCCCTATTTGATGATGACAAAACAAACAAAGTCGTGTACGAACTTCATCATAAAGCCAAAGCTTCCCCTGAAGTTGAGATGTAATCATCTCCCTGAATGAAACAAACTTCCAAGCTTCCTTTGTATCATGTCACCACATATAATAAGCTGCAAATCAATAAACCTGTAATCTTCTTCCCCTTTTTGTAATCATCTAATAGGGGTCTTTTGTAGATAAGCAACTTGTAAACACTTCCCCTCAAGTGGTGCATGTAGATGGTTAAACATTTAATCAATAAGCTTCCCCTGAAACCCATATGTTTACCATCTCTTGAATCTCGAACTCTGTAGGCTCTATGTAGTGATTACTCATGAAGAAAACTGAGTATAACAAATTTGATGAAGAAGTTGAATTTCCCAAACTTGTGTCTTATGTCTTGCACTATCTACGTGACGTCGAACTTATAAATGAATCTGTGAAATATAAGTAGACCGTAACCTCTTGACAAAATCCTCATCTTCTATGAGACACATACTAAGTAATAGCAAATGTGAGCATTAAGCACCTATAAGAAAAACCACATACTTTTGCTAGATTTTGACAAGTCTTCATTACACCATTGTAAGCACGAACAAGTTATCTTAAAAGCCAACCACAACTTTAAGATATGATAAGACACGCACCTGTGAAACCCAACTACAACATCAAATAAGCAATAATCAACTGTCTTCGTAATCACCTTTTCAATAAATCTCCAAACCGAGCCATAAAATCAATAAGAATAAACTGTTGTTTGAAACAGTTCTATCCGAGATCCAAAACCGTGAGTCACCCGATATCTGATAAAGCTAGCGGTACAAACTAGCTATGTCGGATAGTACTAACGGTACAAACTCTTTCTCGGACGAGGCAATCAGCACAAAAATCTTGAACACATCACTAATATACTTGAAGTAATAGTAATACATTTAAGCTCCTTTTCAACAGCTCAAAAGTATGAACAATAACATTAAAATTCCATGGGCCAATTAAGTCCAATAGCTGCTGTATTAAAACCCAACTAATGTTTCCTTTGGCAGCACATACGTAGTCTCCATATACCAAAACCAAACTCATCCTCACGTGAACAAAAACATAATCACGTATACTACCAAGCAAACACAACATCACCAACCTTCCATGTATGAACAGTACTGTAGTTGCGAATCTTGCAAAGCAGTACAAATAACATGCCTTGTATAACTTCTGTTGTCACTTGCTATTCACTGTCCTGCTGTTAACTTTCTTTTTCCCTTAACTTCATAATCCCATGTGTACTTGAACAGTTTTAACTTTCCAACAGTAAGCAGCATCATTAAAATAATTTGACAACAACAGTACTAACTTCCCTTGTCATCACAAATCTTGAGCACGCAGCACACTCTTTCAAACAGTATCAATTAAATATAGGCATGAACAGTATTGATACTTGTATATACTTGGCAGCAGTATTAACGTTCCATGTGCACTACTATACCCTACATGCATATCTCTTGTATACCATATGCACGAACAGTAAGGCAGCACTAAAAATGCATGTGCTCAAACAGTAGAAACCAACATACCTGTTTCCTTCGTTTAAAATCTTCAATATATCACGCGACCTTGTATGCATTGATTCCAATAACAGCAGTAATAACAAGCATGAAGCCCACGCTTGACCTTTTTTTAAGCCCAAATGGTATAGCAGCATTAATACCACACGTAACTTTCATAACAATTCCCTAAAAATCAGGGTTTCAATCACGCACAAATCATCTCTTTTTATAACCGAATCTCATTATTCATAAAAAAGATCTTGTTGTCTCCAAGACCAGCAACATTTTACGCAGCAAAATCTTATTAATAATAACAATTCGATCTTTACTATATATACTTTAAGGTACCTTGATTGCCTGCTCTCCATACATAACCTCGTACATCCACCATCATAACACGAACACAATTACTCAGAACCCATGTATCTTCATTTGTCTCACCACGACCCCCATATTAGGGTTTCTTCACGAACAGATCCCAATAAGAAACAAGAATAATCAATGATCCTTGGAACCCTAGGGTTTCTTGATCTCTCCTTCTATCAATTACCAGATTACGCACATTCAAATGACCACCATACTCTTTTCCTGCGTGAAAAATTTCCTCGTTTCCAAACACATATAATCAACAACATATCATATGTACATCAGCATTATCACGCATGTAATTATGGTTTTGTAATCATGTGAAACCCTAACATCAAACCACGATAACCAAACAAAATAATCAAGCAGCCATAGTCATCATTCCAGATCCAAACCAAAAGATATACAAACTCTAATCGAATAGGGTTTGATTAGTTAGAACACAGTGGATCAAAAGAAACCCAAATATATATTTATAATCGTATTGCATACCTAAACAGGTAGAGAGGACGATTATAAACATTGATATATCAATTAAACTCCAAAACCCCAGAAAACTTTTTGCCCAAAACGATTTCTTGAAAATTAGGGTTTTAGGGTTTCTTCAAAAACCTTGTAGATCCTAGATCAAGAGTCACGAGGCTCTGATACCACATGTTGATAAGATCGTTTACGGCTCAAGATTGATTAGATCTTTGTATCTAGGATGAACAATAACAATGATTGATAACACGCAGCGGAATAATAAAGAACACAATCAAAGTTATCACAAGGTTTTCTTTATTGAACGTTTCCTATTACCCCAACTATAACTTGGGGCTACACCAACTAAATATGGTGTACTATTCGACTTTAATCAGTCGACTATGCTATGTAACTATCTAGATAACTAACTACGGTGTACACACACACACCTTTACTATTCGACTCTCATCAGTCGATGTTTCTATGGATGGATATAACCTATGTCTATGATCTCTTTATATAGGGAGAGATCATGACTTACAAATGAAGTAAATCAATAGATAAGGAAACTATTTAAATTACATTAAACCTATTAATATGTTTCCTAATCATTATCCTGTAGAATATTTGACCAAATCTTCATATTTCTCCACCAGCTTGTCGAGTTTTATAATAACAACTTTGATCCTTTTGTTTCATTCTTTTATTCATTTTGTCTCATCAAATCAAGAATCCCAACAGTTACCATGCCAGTATTAAGGCAGCATCATTTGAGGCACTTTATGGTCGAAAGTACAGATCACCTATTTACTAGGCCGAACTTGGAGATGTTCAACTCACGGGACCAAAAATAATCCATGAAACCATTGAAAAGATAGTGCAAATTCAACAACACTTGCAAGTAGCAAGAGATCGGCAAAAATGTGGAAAACTAGAAAGGGGGTTGAATAGTTTACCGCTTTTTAATTAAAGATTTTAAAGTGTTTGTAAAAATTCTAGATTCGAATTTATGTGAATTCAACACATGCACAATATTAACAATATACTTATCTAGACAATTAATATGATAGTATGAGGTAATAATGTAAGACAAAAGATAAGAGTAAGAACAATCAAACCACAATGCGAGGATTTATAGTGGTTTGGTAATGAAGCACCTCTTCGCCCTACTCTACTCCTCGAGCACTTAACTCGAGAGTTTTCTTCACTATGTCAACAAGCTCCCTTATGGCGGAGAAAACCGTACACAACGTTGCTTACACCGATTTACGACACAAAGCTAAATGTCGAGTTCTAATCTTAGCTAGAACCATTCTACACAACACAACTACACGACTTTTCACACATCACAACTTCAACGACTTTTCTACAACTTCACAACTGCACGACTTTTTTCACAACTTTGAGACTTCTTCCCACTCACAACTACTTACAACTTTATGCTTCACTTCACCACACTACTTATAACACAGACTAGCTAAACTACTTGGTAAATCACCGCGATCTAACTTATACTTACAAAGATCGCCAAATCTAGCTACTACACACAAAGTACAAATATACAAATAATTTACAAGTTATGATATGGATGCAATAATATTGCAACAACACACAAAGGTGTAATACTTCTTCACTTGAGGATGGAAGTATTATTCTCTTGCAGATGAGGAATTAAGCTTGGATCACTTAGAAACAAAGCATTATTGAATACAATTATCAAAGAATTAGTGAGAAGTGTAGGCTATATTAAGAACAAAAGAATGAGTACAAAATTGAGAAATAGTGGGAAAAGTCCAGTATTATAGTATATAACTGGGGGAGCGTCCTAAAAAAAAACACTACCGGCGCCCCCTTAAATAGGTGGGGCGTCCCCTTAAAATTAAGGGGCCGCCCATGTATGTAAGGAGAGGGCCGCCCTAGCTAGGCCTGCCCATTTTTGTCTTGTTGGTAGGGTAGAATTTCTGAAATTTCTAGCCGTTTTAGGTCGAGAAAATTTGAATTTCAAAATATTATTCTGAATAAAAACATTTCTTTTAATTGTAGAAAATGTTTGTAATGTTATAAAAATGTGTACAACATGTTATAAGTTTGAGGTTGAATAAAAAATCTTTGATCAAAAAAGCATTAAGCATTTAATTTATTCAAACTTTAATGATACAATTATCAGAAATGAAAATTTACTACTAAGTTACTTGTTTACTTAATTTTACATGAACGTTTTTATATTTTGTGATTACAAAACGTAAAGATGTGACAAATATTAATAATGTTTAGGCTTATATTTTGTCACAACTCCCCCCATTTGATGATTAAAAATTTAAACTCATTAAATGTAAAATAATTTAAACAAGTATTTAGTGAGTTTCAGTCAATTTCTCCCCCTTTTTGTAGAATCAAAAAGACATCGTCGAGAATTGCTAGTTAGATCGACGGAATAATTGCTCCCCCTTGATGTGTGCTCCCCCTCGTTCGAGGGCACCAAAGAATCGAGCTATGGATTCTTGGCTACAAAAACGAGTTAGAACAATAAAAAATTTTCTACATGTAGCAAAAAGAAGGAAAAATAAGCATGTCAAGCAAACATCAAAGCAAAATTCTTCATTCATTAGGACAATGTGTGTGTAACAACTCACAAGCATACATAAATAGAAAAACAAATATGCTTTAGAAGCATATTAATACATCATAAAAGAAAATCCTAAATAGCCATAGAAGGATTTTTGACTTGCTTGCGACACAAAAGGGTTTGACAATTATTTGTAGGCATATTACGAAGTTAGTTGGTTGTTGATGGAGAGTTTAGAGCGGAGGCGGTTGTGGAAGGGTAGTCTCTTTGAACTCAAAGAGGTGGATGTGGTCGAGTGAGGAGGAATCAACTCTAATGATATCCTCACTAAAGCAATGAATGTTTTTTGGTGAAAGATGCAACAATGGCAAAACCTGAACATGGTTTAAACTGGTTATTTGAGAGTGTGTGTAGGTTTGGAGATTAAGTTGAGTTAGAGAATGTTGTTTTGTTGTTGAGAGAGATGCATGGCTAAGAGTTAATAGGCTTGTAGTTGATTAAGTCATCAACTAGGGCTGTTCTTTACTTGAAGATGGAGTGAGTGTGTTTAGAGTTGTTGTCACTTTGAGTTGGAACTTGAGTTGAGTTTCCATGTGAGTTGATGGTGAATGGTAAGAGTAGATGGATACAACTTGTTGTATGTTGGAGTGTCCTTAATGTAAGGAGTTTGGTTGTCACTTTGAGGTAGAGCTTGAGTGTGAGTAACATGTGAATTGATGGTGAGAAGGAAATTGAGATGTAGACACCTTGTGGTGATGTGGTAGTGTTCTTGATGTAAGAATTTGGTAATGCTTGATTGGGGTGATTGTTTTCTTGAGATGGTTGATGATGAGGAGTAAGTAGTTTTGGCATTGGTGAAGGTAAGTTTACATTGAGCCCATTGGATGTGTTACAAGGGTTTAGTTTCTTCCTCCAAATGGGTTTCACACTCATTTTGGCTACCCTTGATGGTTTGGATGAGAATGTATTTTTAGTGGAGGAAAGGTTTAAATTGGGAAGAATGAACATTTAAAGGATCAAATCCAAGAAATGTTTGTGAATTTAGGGAAACAGTAGCTAAGTCTAGAAGGTATTTGGTTAAAGGGAGGTGAAAATACTGTTTTACCTGTGTTTGCCTAGGCCGGTCCCCTTAATTAGGTGTCGGGTCCCCTTAAAATTAAGGGGGCCGCCCTTTATGAATTAAGGGGGCCGCCTACTGGCATTTCTTAGATTTCCTAAAATTTGATTTTTCTCAAAATTTTGTGTGAGGCTTTCTGTTTTGGTTGTTAATTTGCAGCAAGTCCATCCTTTAATGGCAATTAAGATTTTTAGCACATAGCACTTAAGCATTCAACATTCTACATATGTATGACAAGATGTAGGATAGCCTATTTCACATAATTTTGGCATATACTCATATATGAATTGAAGATCATAAGGGAGAAGAACATATGAAATAGTAACTAGATATAATATGTTAGCCTCAAAATATTGAGTCGAACAATGGAAGTTCGTTCATAATTATATTAGGTCTCGGTCACTAAATTAATATACGTTATAATAGGCTAGACGGGTAAACGGGCTCTTATTTGTAATCTAATCGGTCACGTGTATCGGGCGAAAGCCCAAGTGATCTCGAGCCCGGCCCGTAGAATTACTAAAGGCATGCAAGCCTTTTAGTCCTAGTATATATACACCTCACCAAGTAAGGTGAGGTGGTTGGTTGATTCATTTCTTGTAAGACATTTTATATAAGCAACCCACTTTTCTCTCTAACTTCTCTCTACATTCTTCATATCTTCCATCTTTATTTTCTTGATCATTCCATGCAACTGGTAATGAAGTGAAGTGATTATAGGGTTCCGACATTTGGTATCAAGAGCCTCGGGTGGATAGTGATTGAATTTCGTGGCTAGTTTTTTTTTATTTTATTTTTTTGTTCAAAAAAAGTAGCAAGAAAAATCATTATTTGATCTTTGTTTATGGTTAAAGATGTTAAAGACTTGTACTTTCGGGCTTAGAACTATCCCTTGCATCATTACTTGGTAGTTTGAACATCATTTCGTGGCTTACAAGAAAGTTTGAAGATTTTTTCTTGGCTGCGTTTTGCCTATCGAAGGGTGTTCTTGATTGCGTTTTGCTTCCTGCGATTTGTCAGAGAAAGTACTGCGGTTTCTCGTTTTGTGAAGGACAACGTACTACGTTTTGTCTTATTAGGCACTGCGTTTTAGGTATTGCGTTTTGCCTATTGCGTTTTGGTTCTGCGTTTTGCCTAATTGAAGACCCTTATTGCGTTTTGCCTAGGGGAGACTCTGTCCATTTCATTTCTTGGTTGCGTTTTGTCTCTTGCGGTTTGTCTAGGGAGTTGCGATTTGGTTCTGCGGTTTGTCTTCAAACATTGCGTTTTGTTCATTGCGTTTTGTCTCAAGACTTCATTGCGTTTTGTCCGAATTTCTTATTGCGTTTTGTCCGAGAACAATTATTGCGGTTTGTCTAAAAGTAATAGTAGTCTGCGTTTTGTCAAGACATCTTTGCATTTTGTCTAAAGAAGACTGCGTTTTGTCCGTTGAAAACCCTTGTTTTGAAAACCTAATTTCTCGAAAAAAAATTCGACCTTACCGCGCATCAGGTCGATCCGCGCATCAGGTGGTATTTGACCGAATTTGGGAATCTATTAATCATTGTCTAATCAAAACATAAAATCAAGACAAACAAACTTGAAGGACTTTGGACTTTAATTCGGACTACAAGGAAAATTAATCAACAACAACAAACATAATCAACAAACCTTAATCCAAATCAATTAACATTCACGGTTTTCTATAGATTTTGTAAAATCCCTCAAAAGACACAATTCTTTTCTCGGTTTTAATCATAGACTTGTAAAATCCCGTGAACGTTTATTGCTTTCTTTTTACCACAACTTCAATCACAACAAATCTACTTAAGATCCTACAAATCATTTTCACTTCATAATTTTCAGTAAAATGGAAACGAAAGATACTTTATCTTCATGTTCTAATTCGGAAGAACAACGAATGCAACAAATTCAAGACAAAGCAAAAAAGAGTTGCATGGTATCTTTTCGACAACTTCATTCACACCTCAAGCTTCTTTCAAACAACGACTTAAAAGGAACTCGAACCGAGTCTGGATTCAAACGTGCATTTGTGACACTCTTTGGTCAAGATATAGAGACTTTCACAGGCACAATGTTCCTATACGTGGATCAATTAGAAAAGCAACTTGACAAAGAAGAATTTTAAAAGATTGGATCCATGGCTTCTCTTAAAGTACTTGAGACACAGTTTCAGATGTTCATCAAGTCACGTATGTATTTGGATGATGAATTTGTTGTAATGACACGCAACTACTTTCTCCAATACACTCAACTTACGATTTACACATCTCAATGATAATTCATATATAAGCACATATACCACATTGCACATCTTAAACCACTTCAACTTAACACATAAAGGATGATCCATCAAAAAACTACTTACCTATATCAAAATAGAGTCAAAACGACATAAAGGAATGAAAGTCTCGCAACGACTTCCAAAATACGAAATATCCAAAAGAAATAATCAATAACAACATGACGAGGTAAAGGACGGGATAAACTTATGCTGGGCCTCGCTTGGGTTTGACTTTGCCTCCGCAAGAATCACCCGACTCCGCGGGTCCAGCCCTATTACACGCATCCGACAAACGATCAACTATCCTATCTCCTTCGGTTCCACAAGAAGCGCATTATAACGCTTATGTCCAGTTGGGAGAATGGTTCCCCAACGAGACTTCTTACGGGTGGGGGAAAAACATAGCTAAAATACTAAGAAAGTAATACATATCATATCAGATAATAGAAGGTAAAATAACTAAAATGACAATTTAGCAAAATACGAGATATATAAGCTATGCAAAAATAGAGGGAAAGCATAGCAGTTATAGCATTAAACACTTAAGCCCTAAATGCATCTACATGAAGGACCCCTAGGTTATAGTCTAGGCTCAACCACCTACTTCTCTATAACCAAAGGCTCTGATACCAATCTGTCACACCCCGCCAAGGCGGAAACACGAGGCGTAACGAGAATGAATATCATCACAACACAATGGTGTCTATATAGAGAAACTAATATGCATGAAATAAACAAAACATAGACACAAAGTGTCATGAAAATACCCAAAACAAATCGATTAATTCAAAGGCGTCTTATATTGAAGAAAAGGAGGTTCTCGCCAATATAAAGACATTCAACACCTAAGCAATTCAACAACCCAAACATTTAATCATCCAAACAATGCAAAACATAAATTAAGGGAGAAACTCCGCAATGCAACCTAAGGTCTTACTCTAGCCACTTCTCTTTGTCTTAACATCCTTATGATGCTCACCTGAAAATGATGCTTAAAACGTCAACATAAAGTTGGTGAGAGTCATAGGTTTAATACACACATAACAATCCTTTAAAACCAATTACTGTGATAAATAAAACACAGCATAGCGGGACATTAAACGAACTATCATACAAGCTAACATGCAAACCACCAAACCATGTTGAGACGGTCACTGCTCAACATCACAAACAAGGAACGATCGAGTCCCACCGATCCACAACAATGAGACGAGATCACGCTCACTATCAACAATCCACATCAATGAGATGGTCACGCTTACTACTAACAATCCATCAATGTCTTAAGACGGTCACGCTCAAGCACAACAAACAAAGGAACGGAATGTGTCCTAATCACAACACTGAGTAGGCGTACTCATCCGATCCCAAATATGTCACTTACGCACCTAAAAGTCTACTAGCTGGAACTTATACTTAGGCATGGACCAACACATCATTGAGTCTTATTTCAACCCTTCAGTTGGATTTGATTGAGTAGTAAACACCACTCTCTAACCGAACTCACATACCTCAAAACGCCTCCAATTGATCACAAAGCCATAGAGCGTACCACATAACATATAAACACATAATCACAGCAACTAACTCATAACATCATTTTTACTCCAAGAAAACATAAGAAAAAGGGGTTATGAAACTCACCTGATTACTTTGCAGCTTCCACAAACAATATCACAAATCTAAACAACAAAACAACACGTGTTACATGCTACTAAGCCAAAAGCTTAAGCACATGTAACAATCATATGATGGATATCTAAGGTGTTTAATTACCCTCATGGGTCACCTCGACACCATGCTCATCATTTACCAATTTGTTTACACACTTTTTCAAAGTTCTACAATTTACCCGAAAATGCAGAATTTTAGTGTCACTTTACCATTTTCTAAACCACACATACTTACCTTTATAAATTTTACCAAAAATCACAGGTTCAATATCATGAGTTTACTATCTTCATGATTTTTCCACTAATTTATTTCCCCTCTTAAGTGCCCCAAATAAAATCAAACTTTTAACTACTCAGTTTCGGATCTGATTGCACACTAAAAAGTTTGTTCCTAAAAATCATACTTAGACTCCAAAAAAAAGCTCTCCTTTGGGGGATTTTTAATAGATACATAAAAATAAACTCCTGTAGATTGACTAATGCTAATTCTAATTTTAAGTAGGGGTTTTACACCTTGTAATCTGACCTAAATATGACTCGAATTTACTGCTTTGACAACTTTTCTTGTAACCAACATTTGAATGACTTTCCCACCTTAAAAACTTTTAAGGCCGGATTTTATGGAAACTAGACTCTCTTAGATACATCGTAGACACCGGAAACTTGACAAAAGCTATTAACAT
>BQNB010047965.1:5480-42818 GCA_026074375.1 Tanacetum coccineum
TATGTCAACAAGCTTCCTTTAGGCGAAGAAAACCGTTTACACGCCGCTTAAGTTGTTTTCAGACACTAAGCTAAATGTCGAGTCCTAATCTTAGCTAGAACCAATCTACCACTTCACAATCACTAGATCTACACTATCGGATTTACACAATTCGAATCACACAAATACACAAAATAATTACAATAGAGATTTGGTACTTAAAAGATGAGAGGAGAGATCATTAAATAACAATTCGTTTCTTGACGAATACGAATGTTCTTCTCTTGCACTTGAATGAGAAAGAAGAGATGAAAAAAAGAGATTAGATCACTTGAAACAAGATCTAAAAGTGTTAGTGATCAAGAGATTTAAAGAGAGAAAGAAAATTTTAGAGAGAAAAAGTAATCTGAAAATTTCGTGCTAAGAGGTCTGATTTTCTACAAGGAATGAAGCAGTATTTATAGGCAGGAAAATCCAACGGTCACTAGGGGCGGTCCCAGATATATATGGGGGCCGTCGGGCCTATAAGGGGGCCGCCCAGTAGACTACGCTCCCTTTTTGTCTTTTTGTGGGGAATGTTGTATCTGGTATGGAACCTTCCATTTTGGGAGAAAATTTTGAATTTTAAGTTTTAAGTTTTTAATAAAACTTTTCTTTTAATTTGAAAATATTTTGTATAATTAATTTTGTGAAATTCTTTTGTAAAAATGTGATGGATAAGAGAACAATATTTTCTTGATCACTAATCATGCTTAAAGATTTGTTTGTTCATACCTTAAGTGATTACTAATCTTAGACATGAAATTTTACGATTAATAATTTGTAAACGTTTAATTTTATCGTAAACATTTTTTACATTTTGTTATTATCAAAACGTTGAGAGTTCGAAAAATATAAATAACGTTTTTAGACATTATTTGTACTAACAATCTCCCTCTTTTTGATGATGACAAAATATAAACTCATTTTGTATAAAATTAAAAGTTACAAAATTATTAAAGAGTTTTGTTCCATTTCTCCCCTTTTTTGTCGAGTAGTTGTAGGAAGAAAGAAATCGACGATATTAAGACTCCCCCTTGATGTATGCTCCCCCTCGTTTGGGGCACCAAAGGATTGATCTTACGAAAATTGTTTGCTACAAAACAAAGTTAGAGGTACAAAAGCAAGACAAATATCTTTTAAACAACACATTAGATTCAAGTCACCCGAAAGAGAGTTTCATTCAACAATTAAGAAACTCATACAATAGCAAACACAATTAATACATTCATACAACATAAAATAAAGATAGAGCTAATACGACCCAATAGACCATTAATCCATAAGGTACACTACAATTTAAACATGCTTCATGAGATAGAGAAAGATAATACTATATAAGTCCTAAATGATTCATGATTCACAAGGGATGACTTTTTGAGCAAAAAAGTTTGGGGGTGACACGTTTATGAATTTTTTTTGAAATCATTTCAAGGTGGAGGTGGAAAGTGTGAGGTGATTGCGGTAGTGAGAAAATACTCAAGATGAGCAAACATGATGTTCATCTCATCTCTTAAGGTTAAGAAAAGAGTTCGGTTATGAGAGCAACATATGCAATTTGACCCATGATAGTCATAGTAGTTGTAGTAAAGAGGGTGGCCCATGATAGGTGGTTGAGGTTATTGTGGAGATGGTGATGATGGAGTATCATGAATGTGATCAAGAGGGGTGATTGGTGACAAAGAAAGTGTGATATCCAAATAAGGATGACTTTGAAGTGGTTGAGGGTTTAAAGGTCTAGGAGGAACATCCGAGATGTTGTCAAGCAAAGGGTTTAAAGGTTGAGGATAAGTTGGTTCATTTGATGATGGTAGTGAAATTTGAAGTTTTGATTGAAAAGAAGAGGATGTGTTCTCTTGGCTTGATGAGATTTGATTTGTGGATGGAGTTTTTGATGGTGCATTTGGAGGAGTTGGAGATGAAGAAGTTGGTGTGGGAGAAGGTGTGGTGGTGACATCTTCATCACTAGAAATGTTAACAAATAGTTGTCTAGGAGGGATTATGGTTAGTTTGATTTTCTTGGAAGGGTTAGAAGAAGAAGCTTTGGTGGAATTCATGGTAGAATGGTTTGAGGAAGATGAAGATGGTAAGAAGAATGGGTAGGATGACTTATTTAATTAGAAAGCATAGGATCAAAGTAGAAAATCATGAGGATTAAGGGGATAGATTCCAAAAGTGGGTTAGCAAAATGCAGGAAGTTTAGCCGGGTCTAAGAGAGAATGGTCAACAGCACAGAAAATCAGGTAGTCACAATAAAATTTCCATGACTTCTAATGGCGGTCCCATAATTACATAGCGGTCCCATTTATATTAGGGGGCCGTTCTCTGGAGACAGGAAATTTTCCAGTTCTTCCTGATTTTCTGTAAGCCCTGTACAGAAAAAAAATTCCTAAATTTTTCTTTTTGCAATCAATTCTATTTCATCATGAATCATCTAACACTTAACAATTAAGTTCATAAAACTAACCATCCAAAGTTCAATCAAAGAAACACATGTATGCATATTAACAAATAGATAAGCGTGCATATCATCATATAGGTAATTATAGTGTATCAAGTTCCATGCAAACAAGTGTTTAGGATGATAAAATCGAAAGATCACCCAAGGCAAGTTATATTGCCCGTACTACATACTAAGTTACCACTAAGTAATATAAGTTTAAGTACTTAAGCTTCATAAAGTAGTAAATAATATAATTAATAATGTCACAAAGCACATTTCCATATTGCTCACTTCTTGATATTTCTCCACAAGTTTCTGAGGCCTTTCCCGATTGACCTTAATCCACCACGGTGCTCGTCTCGAATCTGAACTTGACGGTTGATGATTTCGGTTTGACGGGTGTAAAAGGGTTCCAAGTGAGGGTCAATGTTAGGTGGGTTTTGAAAAACTTGAGGAACTTCATTTGTTAACGAATTGACATAACGAATGGGGGAAGGAGTGCTTGCACGCGAGGTCCCTTCGCCATTTCCATCATCATCATCATCGTTAAGATGAGAGGAGGATGGTTGGTCAAAGGCGAAAGAAGAAGAAGTGGAGTGACGACCTCTTCTCGTGCCACGATCCTTTCTAGTCTTTCGCTCTTGTTGAGCGGCAAGAGGATTCATGACACGATCGTACAAGACATAAGACTCATTGTACAAGTCATGATTTTCATTCATGATGAGTTTAAACAAACGGGTCAATAACATACCATAGGGTAAAATCAACCGCTTTTGTTTAGTGACCCACTCCATTCGTTTTGCCATATAATAGGCAAGGTCCGTGTTTGCCCGTTTTTGACGGTTTTCTTGTGATTTTTGTCTTATCCGTACCTGCATACACAAAACACAAAAACAAGCATATCTTTGCTATTTTTAGTGTGTTTTTGGTCATTTAGGGTTAATTTTGGTATAAACGGATATGTGTATTTTACACCTATCATTGAACTTTTCAGAGTGTACAACACACTAAAGCATGTAACAAATACACGCGGGAACATGGTCCCGATTACCCCCCAGACAGAAAATGTTTTCCTGGATAATTTCTTCCAAAGGCTTCAAGGTTGGCACAAATTCACGAGTGAGAATTTGATATTTATGAACATCAATTTCTTCCTCATGACGGATGCGACGGACTTGACCTTCTCGATCAATTAGAATAGACGCAATGATGTCATCAGGAGAAGGATGGTTGGTTTGATATGGACCATCCGTAGGGACACCATACGCCAACTCGTCAAGTGACCACTTGTCAGTAAAGACGCAAGTACCCTGCAAGGTATGTCAAGAATTTGAGCAAATTCTTCAAGAGAGTAAGAAAAGAATTGATTTTGAATCACAAATTCGATGAACATTTAACCTTCGTCGGAATAGTTTAATTGATATTGACTATAAAACTCAAGTATGAAACGAGGACAAATTTGGTCATTAATTTCAAGGAGACACTCAAACTCGACAAAGCTGAACAAAGACCGAACATAGTTTAGATCAGCAAAGTTTTCAAAAACCACCCGACCCTCATGAATGTAGCAACTTTTAAGGTTTCTTAGTTTTTCTTTTATAGGTGTACGGTATTCATGTGATATTATTGGAATATAGCGTCTTGTGTTTTTGTGATCTTCGGATGACTTGCGAGGCATGATTTCCTAGAAAAAGAATGAAATCACATTTTATTACCGTTTACTTGTAATTTGTTATGCGCATTATTTCTAGTGTGCGCCTAAATGTGACAAATGTGGAGTAACAATTAACTCGACCTAAAATTAAATTCCTAAAAGTTAATCCGAACGCTCCTTAGTTTGATTTTGCTCTTCCAAACATGTAAAAAAAATACATATGAATTATGTATCTTGACCTTTTTAAGTTGTATTAACAATGCATAACAACAATTTTATTATGTTCCTAACATGAGTGATTTGAAAACAAAATTGGGGTTTTGGTTTGAAATCAATTTTTCGACAAACTCACTAATGTATGCAAATCCTATGTCTACGGGAAGCATATTAGTTATACATTGTATCCTAGTAGTCCTAATTGTACAAAATTGAAAGAAAAATGAAAAATCTCCAATTTCAATTTTTAGTGTTCATCATGAACCCTAGACTCAAATTGAAAGAAAATAGATGAATTGACTTACAATTGATGATCTTTGTGATGTTGTGGATGATTATAGGTGTTGATTAGATCTTCAATTTAAGTTTTAATGGTTGATTTTAAATTTTGGGTTGTTTTTAGTTGTGTTCGTCGCTACAGAGAAGAAAGGGGGTGTTTGTTTTTGTGTTTTGTGAAAATTTTGACTAAGTGTAAAATATGGTGTCTGCTGTTGGTGCTCCCGTATTTGTCAGGCGGTCCCGAATATATTGGGGGGTTGCTGGGGATATGGAGACCGCCCTCAACGAGGCGTTTTGGACTTAGTTTTGTTGAAAATTTAGTGACGTTTTAATAGCATTTCACGAATTAAAAATGCTTAAGGTACTTCAGATGAAGTATTTAAGTTGTCACGACACGGAATAGAACACGGACTAGAACTGAGACAGAAGAATGAGAAGCGGACTAATATGATTTATGGAATGCGTTCCATCATTCCTAAACCAAGACGTAGATAGTTAAACGATTCACGTTTAAGGGGTTTCGTAAGAACGTCGGCGATGTTGTCGACGGACTGCACTTTTTCGATTGAGATATGTCCTTTCTGGACATTATCACGAAGAAAGTAGACTAATTTTTGTGCTAGTTATGATGTCAATCCGAGTAGGATTTGCCTTACTAAGTATTATTCATTTTTTATTTATGGAAGAAAGCTATATATTGATTTTTATAAAAATATCAGTTAAAAACTTGGCCAGATTATCGGGCAAACATGGAAGGAATTGATATCTTAATTTTTCCTATTTGCTCTCCCTCCACACTTAAGTTGAACATTACCCTCAATGTGAGAACTGATAAATATAAAAATAGGGAAAATTAAGGGAAAACGGTACTTCCCGGGCATAAGTGAGCGTAGCTTGCGAGAAAGTTATTCATTAGAGATCATCTTTAATTTTCTTCCCTTGTTAGACTTGGATACCTGAAAATTATAAACAAACAAAACACACAAAAAGAAAATATTTTTAGGAGTGTATATATATATATATATATATATATATATATATATATATATATATATATATATATCTCCCGAGAAGCAATTAATTTTTCAGAGTTGTTAGCTAGACTCATGCTTCGGTAGTTTAGTCTTTGGGATAGAAGGGTGTGAGTTCTTCCCTTCGGTCATTATAATTATCTTCTTCATGATAAAGCTTAAGTCGATGGTTGTTAACAATAAATGTCTTGTCATATTTACCATATAGTTTCACATATCCGGATGGATATTGATGTTTCACTACATATGGTCCAAGCCAGCGAGATCTTAGTTTTGGTTGTTTGAATTTATATTTTGAGTGATAACAGCACTTTATTTCCATTTTTAAATTCTTTTCTCATTTTATGTTTTCGGTCATGCTAGACTTTGGTTCTTGCTTTGTATAGACGAGAGTTTTCATATGCTTGATGTCGTAATTCATCTAATTCATGTAATTGAACATTCATTTCTCACCGGCCGTGATGAGATCAGGATTACAGTTTTTAAGTGCCCAGTATGCACGATTTTCAATTTCAAACTATAGGTGGCAGTTTATCGTATAAGAGTTTATAAGGTGTGGTTTCGGTTGGTGTTTTGTAAGCGGTTCTGAAGGCCCATGGAGCATCATCTAATTCTCTTTACACCAAACAGCGGGATTATCTTTTCCACTGTTGTTTTCAAGGATTCCTTTGCGCTAGGATCTGTTTGTATTTTCAACTTCTCCGCATATTTAAGGATGATAGGATGTAGAGAAACGGTGAGTAACTCCGTATCTTTTCATAGTTTTTTCATTATTTTGTTACAGAAGTGAGTTCCTCGGTCGCTTATGAGAGCTTTAGGCATTTCGAAACAGCATAATAGTTTTTTCAAGATTGAAATAACAACTATGGCATTGTTGGTCGGTAAAGCTTGAGCTTCGGCCCATTTAGATACATAATCGACAACGACTAAGATATATTCAAATTTGTAGGATTTCAGGAATGGTCCCATAAATTCTATACCCCACATGTCAAAAACTTCACATACTTGAATGTTGTTTAATGGCATTTCATCTCGTTTGGATATGTTTCTAGTTTTTTGACATGCTTCGCAAAGGCGAACGAGAGTATGAGCTTCTTTGATGATTGTCGGCCAATAAAAGCCAGAATCTAAGAGTTTTTTAGCGGTTGTTTTTTGTCCATAATGTCCATCGGTAGGTCCATGGTGATATTGATCTAATATAGTACGAGTTTCTGGTCCTTAAACACAGCGTCTAATCATACCGTCTGAACATACTTTAAAAATATAAGGTTCTTCCCAAAAGTAGCTTTTAAGGTCAGAGAAGAATTTGTTTTGCTATTGGTACGTCATCCCTTTAGGTGTAATAACACCTACCAAATAGTTTTCAATTTCTGCGGACCATTGTATGTCTCTGGTGCTAATTTCTATAAGAGTTTCGTCAGGAAAGTTATCGTCGATTTCATCGTCGTTATCACTCGTCTCATCATTTTCAATTCGTGATAAGTGATCGACGGCTACATTTTCAGTACGTTTTTTCTTTTATTTCTGTGTTAAATTCTTGCAATAGCAATATCCAACGTATGAGACGTGGTTTAGCGTCTTGCTTTTTGAAGAGGTTTCTTAAAGCGGAGTGATCCATATAGACAATAGTTTTGGATAATACTAGATAAGGTCATAATTTATCGAATGCAAAGACTAAAGCCATAAGTTCTTTTTCTGTAACTGTATAATTTTGCTGAGCTGCATTGAGAGTTTTGCTTGCAAATTAGACAGGGTGAAAGTGTTTTCCATCTTTTTGTCCTAAGACTGATTCAACTGCGAATTCGCTTGCATCACACATTAGCTCAAATGGAAGATTTCAATTTGGGCTCATTATTACAGGAGTGCATGTGAGTTTTTCTTTCAAATAATTGAATGCTTTGTGACATTCATCATTGAATTCGAATAGAGTATCTTTTTCAAGCAATTTGGTTAAAGGACGGGCTATTTTTGAAAAGTCTTTAATGAAACGGCGGTAGAAATCAGAATGTGCTAAAAAACTTCTAATGCCTTTAATATGAGTGGGGGTGGAAGTTTAGAGATTACGTTGATTTTGGCTTTGTAAACTTCAAGGCCTGCTCCAGACACTTTGTGTCCAAGAACGATTCCTTCTTTAACCATGAAGTGGCATTTTTCTCAATTAAGGATAAGATTTGCATCTTTATAACGTTGAAGCATTTTATCGAGATTGTTTAGACAATTATCGAAGGAGTTTTCAAAGACGGAAAAGTCATCCATGATTACTTTTACATATTCTTTGATCATGTCATGAAAGATAGCCAACATGCATCTTTGGAAAGTAGCGGATGCATTGCATAAACCAAAAGGCATTCGCCTGTAAACATATGTTCTGAAAGGGTATGTGAAAGTAGTTTTTTCTTGATCCATAAGATCGATCGGTATTTGGAAATATCTAGAAAAATCATCGAGGAAACAGAAGTATTTATTTCCTGCAAGTCTTTCTAGCATTTGATCCATGAATGGCAACGGAAAGTGATCTTTCGTTGTTGCTTTATTGAGTTTACGATAATCGATACAAACTCGCCAACCCGTAACGGTTCTTGTTAGGACAAGTTCATTGTTCTCATTTGTGACTATTATGATACCACCTTTCTTTGGTAGACTGTGGATGTGGCTTACCCAAGGGCTATTGGCGATTGGATATATAATACCAGTATCGAGGAGTTTTACGATTACTTTTTTAACAACTTCTTGCATATTTGGATTTAATCTTACTTTGTTTTTGAACAACTGGTTTTTTGTTTTTTAGAAGTTAGATCTTATGTTTACAAAAGGACGGACAAATACCAAGAATGTCTATGGTCTTCCAAGAAAAGACTTGTTTGTGTCTTTTGAGAACAGAGACGAGTTTATTTTTATTTTGTTCAGAAAGCTGAGATGATATGATCACAGGAAGAAAATATGGTTCTTCCAAGAATGCGTATTCTAGGTGATTAGGAAGTGGTTTGAGTTCTAGATCCGTAGGAGGTTCATCAAGAGATTTCTTGATTTTATATTCAGTATCGAAGGTGATTTTTTTGAAAGTTATTTCTTCTTTATCGGAATCTGATTCAGAGTTTTCTTCGATATTTATAGCAATGAATTCATCAAATTCGGCAAAGATTTTATCTTCGAGAAGAGTTCCCTCGATGGAGTAAAAGATTTTACTACCCTCATCGAGAAGAGCATCGAAATATTCTTTTAAGATTTCATCAATGACATCACACTGAAACTTGTATCATCATTAGAATAGGAGTGTTTCATCGCAGAATCGATAGAAAAGGTCATTCGTTCCGTGCCAACTCCAAGGTTGAGTTGTTTTTGTTTAACACGAATTTCTGCGTCCGCAGTGTGTAGGAAAGGTCTTCCTAAGATAAGAGGAACTTTACTATCTTCTTCCATTTCGAGAATAACAAAATCCATGGGAAAAGTGAATTTACCAACTTCTACGAGCATATTTCCAGCTATTCTAATGGGGTATTGGAATGATCGGTCTGCAAATCTTACGCTCATTTTAGTTGGTTTGATAATTTCGAGAGATAGTTCTGCATAGAGAGAATATGGCATAAGATTGATGCTAGCGCCAAGATCGGCCAAGATGTTGCAAGAGAAAGTTTTGCCAAAGGTACAAGGGATAAGGAAACTTCCGGGGTCTCCGAGTTAGGTGGAACTTTGTTTTGGATCATAGCTGAACTTTCATCGCTAAGGAAAGCTGAAGAAATTTGTTCAAGCTTATGCTTGTGCTAACGAGTTCTTTGAGAAATTTGCCATAATTCGGCATTCCTGCTAATACATCGACAAGTGGTACGTTGATTCGAACGGCTCGAATCATATCGAGGAATTTTTCGTATTGTGCTTCCATTTTCTCTTTTCGAAGGCGTTAAGGGTATGAGATTCTTGGTTTATATGGTTTAGGAGTAGATGTTTCTTTGATTGGTTTGGGAGTTTGGGGTTTAGGTTGAGGCGTTGACTCTTCGTCCTCATCATTGCTATCATAAGTAATAGGATTCTGGGAGTCATTTTGAAGGTCATTTGGGTTGGTGGGTGGGTCATAGGATTTACCACTTCGTGTAAATACGGCATTTACGTGCTCATTTCGAGCTTGCGGCGGTTGGTATGGTTTAGATGGGTTACCTCGGGGGTTTGGTTGAGTGTTATATGGAAGAGATCCAGAAGGTCGAGCAGATTGCTTGTCAGCAAGTCGGTCGAATTTTGCTTCTAATTTTTAGATCGAGGCTTGATGATTTATGGTTGTTGTTTCAAGTTTGGTTTTAAGTTCCATGAACGTTTCTTTAACAAAAGCGTTTGTTGATAGTTGAGATTTCATGAAATCACTTAATTGTTTTTGGATATCGTATTTATCATCGGTGTTGGATTGGTAATAGTCTTGATTGTAATCGTTTCTTCCGCTTGAATGCCAATTATCACGATTTGAGTCACGGTAATCATTGTAAAAACGTGTACGTCAGAAGGTTTGCATGAATTTTGCTTCTTCTTTATGGGACATGGGTGTGTCATCATCATTACAATCTGCTGTTGAGTAATTACCTCCGCAGTGATTGCATTTGGCACGAGATTGGATTTCTTTGTACTGAGCATCCATTTTCATGGTCATGGAATCCATTCTTGCCAAAATCTTGTCAGTATCGGAATTACTGTTACCTTCATCGACGAAAGCAACAGTTTTCTTAAGAGAGATTTTTAGTTTTTGGCCCAATCAAGTTTAAGTAAGACTTTGTCTTTTAGAAGTTGATAGGCTTGATTTGGTGTTTTGTAAAGAAAGATACCTCCAGCTGTGGCGTTTGGAGCTTCTTGAGTTGCTTAGTTAAGGCCGTGATAAAAGATTTTGATAATGTTGCCTTTGGTTAAATTGTGTCCGTGGCAATTTCTGAGCATTTATTTCATACAAAGCCAAGCATCGGTTAGAGTTTCATGTTCATGTTAGGAAAATGCTCGGATTTCTCCAAGGAGTCGATCGAATAGAGCTGGGGGAAAGAATCGGCTTATAAAGGCGGTTCAAAGTTCATCCCAAGTTCTAATAGTTCCTTCATTGATTCCATCTAACCAAGTTTTTGCTTCACCCGTGAGTGATAGGAGAAACATCATTAGGCGGACGGCTTTATTCTTGGTTTTTCCGTATTTGAACATATCACATACACTGAGAAATTCATGAACGTGTTTGTCAGGATCTGTTTTGATTCTACCATCGAATTGGTTCCCTTTGACGAGAGTCAAGTGGTTACCTTTAATGGTGAATTCATCTGCGATTTTAGGCATTATGATTGCCGGACCGGGAGTGTAATAGTAATTGTTATCTTGTGAGATTCTTAGGAGATATCTTTAGGGACAAGGATTTGTAGTATCTAAGACTTTTGACAAGCCCATTAGGTTTCCTTGGTGTATAAGAGGATACCCTTAGGCACATGTTATGTAGTACGTGTTGAGAAAGATATCAATTAGTGCTAGAGATTGCTAGAAATTTAGAGTTATTGTTCTTCTTCCTTAATTCTTGTGTTAATGATTCGCGCAATTCAACACTTGATTTTTCTTAGTTAGTGTCTCTTATATAGTGGATTTGGTTTATCCAAGTTATCTATAGTCTTGACAAAGGCTAGATCCGATCCTTTACCATAGGACCTACAAGTGGTATAAGAGCCTTTCGAAGGACTTTAAGAAAGAAGAAATCACTAGATCACAAAACAAAAATCACCACTCCTTACAATTCTATATCAAAATGTCTCAACACCTGCTAAGATGAGTTCTCACAACATCTTAGTGAATGATGAATCAATACCATGAAGTAGACATTAGACACTGGTGATGCTACCCTTAAACAACATACAACAGGTATTACTCTAACACTGCTTATCTCAATATCCTAAACTTTCTAATTCTGAAGATGGTGGAGTATGATATTTGGCTATGGTGATGGAGCATAACCTTGAGTACATTGATAATGAAGATGGAAGGTAATCAGATGGAAACTCCATAGAGAATTTCAAATGGAAAGGATGGTTTGTTCGAGTACCTTTCCCCAGTTATGCTGCAGAAATTCAAGCTTGTTGAAAAAGACGAGGAAAGCTAAGAATATCTTGCTGCAAGGCCATTCAAAAGATTATTTTAGAAGATTTCATGGAATGGATGATGCAAAAGAGGATATGGGAAGCCATCAGAATTGGTTTGGTGGTAATGCTAATTCAAAGAAAACTGCAGAAGGTGTTTTCAAACTAACAGTTTGAAGCATTTAAAATTTCCATTCAGATAGGCGTTAGTATAAGGTATGACAGATTTCAACAGATACTTCTCAATTGGCAGCTAATGGTTGCGGAAGTAGTATCAACTGAAGATGCAAATCATAAGTTTCTCATGATCTTTGCCCCCTTGCATGGTCCAATCGGGACAATGACAATGAGAAGTAATCAGAGATTGTCAATTTATCTATTGATGATTTGTAAAATACCTTAGAGTTTGAGCAAGAAATTCAAGGTGCCTTCTAAAAACATCTTCTTGTGCTCAAAATGTTGCTTTTGTTTCACAAAGACAAAACGAAGCACTAAATAAGTTAAACGTTATGGTTTTTCTGGCGCATACAGTTATTGCACTCTTCCTACTTCTATTCAAACCAATATTCTGAAAAGAAAGTTCTTGTGGTTTTTGCTGATGAAGTATTTATATCCATCTTGCCTATCAATCAGAGGCTGGCTGAAATTCAGGAAGATCTGGAACAAATTGATGATTAGATTTGAAGAGTTGGACAATAATTGGCATATCTAGCCATTGATTGCTATTAAGGAATGAAGAATTCTGCCAGTTTATAAGAAACAGGAAGGAGGACGTTCGCGTGGAATGGGAAAAAACACCTGTTGGTTTGATTCAAAAAAGAAGCTGAATGTTTCAATTGTCAAAACACTGGTCACTTGCTAGGGCTGTTACAGCAAAGGGGGAACAATATGGAAAGAAGAAAGAGACTCATTTTATTAACATCAAGATAGCTGGGAAGAAGGTAGTATCAGATGGGTTTGCTGATAATGGATGATGGGATTGTCAATTGGGGAGAACATACTGAAGCTGAAGAAACAAATCATGCACTTATGGCTATCAGCTCAAGCAATGAGGTAACTTTGTGTTCTAAACTGCTCTTTTGATTCATACCAATACTTCTTAAAACACTATGTGGTGAATCAAAAGAATCAATTAGCGTGCAGCAAGAAAGCATAATACTTGCATTTAGGTCAAGTTGTTAAGAAACTAAAGCATCACTTGTTACTTTTCAAAAAACAGCAACTTTCTCTAATGAAAAGCTTATATTTCAGGCTAATGAAATATATGAAAGATGAAAGCTTAAAAGATATAGGAGAATAGGAATGAAAGCTGTCAAAGAAAAGGAACAATGCAGAAAACAGTAGATTCATGGAAAGATGTCTTCCAGAATCTTTGGAGATAATTGATATCTGGCATGAGTTCAAACAGTTAAGTTGGCTAGGATTTGAAATACAATCAAAACAATGAGGTTCTAGTTTTGAAGGAAGAAATGAACTTTTTTGTTTTTATCTGGTTCAAAAGAGGTATTCAATGGAAAGCCTTCGTTACAGTAGATTTTACAAGACCAATGATTTTAGGTGTCCTCATGCATCCGCCTTAAGATGGAGATTATATCTGCTCTAATATCACAAGAGAAATTGATGATTCTTTGTATGTTTATGGTAAGAAGGGTCCTCAAAAACCTGAAATTAGTGTGTCAGATGAAATTCTTCTGAGGCATTGATATCTTGTCATGTCAAATGAACAGTGAAGGATCTTGTGATATACCTCTGAGCACTCTTTTGAGACTGAATCAGATAAGTTTAGTGAACCAAATATAGGATGTCTAAGTCAAGGTTGAAAGTAACTAATGTAAACAGATGTGTGCTGCTCCAAATCAAAAGAGTTGAACATAGTTGTGTTCTTACTCATAAAAACTCCTAGGGCAAACCACTTAAAGATAAAGAAACACATAAAGTTAATAGGAAGATTGGAATGATATGATGGAAAGAGACACTAAGGGATGGTTTTACTCTTACTACAAAGATGAAATGTTTGTTTGTGGTAGTCTAAGTCACTTGATTAAAGATTGTGACTATTATGAAAAGAAAATGGCAAGGGAAGCTGAGGTTAAAAGGGTTGTTAGTACTGGCAATAGGGTGGCAAAACCAGTATGGACTAATGCTAACAGGGTTAATCATGCAAATAAATTTGTTCCTAGATCAGTACAACTTAATGCTGGTAGGCCAAAGTTTAATTCTGTTAGGCCTAAAGTTAATGCCGTTAGTCCTAAAGTTAATGCTGTTAGTCCTAAAAGTTATACTGTATAGACCTAGACGATTAGTACTCACAAGTCCTCAAAACAGTTTGAGTCCACCAAAAGACCACAGATGAATCAAATTAATTAAAGAAGGGATTTCTCAAAATCATATTCATCTGTAAGAAGACCCTTTGCAAATCTTACAACACAAATGGGCTCTTTCTATGTTGTTCAACATGGGAAAAGTTGGGATCGGCATAGTGTCGTTAAGACTCAGCAAGTTATAATTGTTGGAACTCTAGACAAATTCAATTATAACAGTGGACCTACTTTTATTAGAATTTGTGAATGCTAATGGTCCACAAGGCAGGACCCAAAGCCTACAAAACGGCCGGGTCTCTTAACGAGAAACTAATTTCTCTTTTTCATGTTGCAGGAACATCCACTGAAGAACTCTGGTAGATAGTGTTATTTGAATTGTTAGTGGTATGATCAGGGCACATGACAGGCTAACAAGGATTAAATGGAGGTATTTTGAAGGAATTCAATGGGGGATCTGTTACCTTTGGAGGGTAGCAAAGAGCTACTATATGTAAAGGAAAGAAAATAAGAGTTCGGTAATTTAGATTTGATCAGTTTGTGTCATTTGGTAATAGAATTGAGGGCATTTTACCTTTTTCAATATCATAACATTTGTGATTCAGCCTAGCTCATGGTTTTTTTACTATAAACTGAATGTCTTGTTGTGTCTTCTGATTTTTAAGATGCTGATGGAACAGTTCAGATACTTTTAAAGGTCCCTAGACATCACATCCTGTACGTTCTTGAAATGATAGACACCTTCTCTGCAAAACAGGTTTTGCTGTTTATTGCTTAAAGCCACATCTGATGATCTATATTTATGGAATAGAAGGTTAGGTACATATAATTTTAATAGATCTAAATCATATTGTGAAGGGAACCCTTGTCAGAGGTCTACTCTTCCAGAAGTTTTCAACAAATGACCACACATGTGTTGCCTGCCATAAAGCAAAACACAAAAATACACCGGGCCTCTTGCAAGCACAGAAGTTTGACAGAAGATTGATCACTAAGCCATTTTACACCTTGCATATGAATCTTTTTTGGCTCCTTCTTCTGTGAAATGCATTAACTCATGCAAGTTATTACCTTGTATCACTGATGATTGTACAAGATTAGTTGGGTATTCTTTTTGCTTCTTAGTATGAAACTAGTGGTATTTCTTCAGACCTTATTAGCAGATTGAAACCAGCTTTTTCATAGGGAGTTTAAAAAATCAATTAGATCAGTTAATGGCATGAAATTTAAGATAGAGAGTATGCTTGTTTTTGGTGAGGCACACTATAGGATAAAAAGCAAGAGTATAGTTTATGCCAGAACTCCACTAACAAATTAGAGTTGCTGATATAAGAATGAACAGAACCCTAATTGAAAGGCCTCGCTAGAACTTTGCTAGCAGATTCTCTCTTACTCCAACCACTTTTTTGTGGCGAAGCAGGTTCAGGACTGATTGCTTTATTTTTAAATAGGGTAGAGTGACAAAACCTCAAAACAAAACTCCATTGAGCTTTTGTTTGGCCAACAAACCAATATTTAGCTACATAAGGAATTTCTTAGGTGTCTTGTTACCCATTTCTAGATACTCTTATTGTGCTTGGCAAGTTTGATGGAAATCATGTTTGAGGGATTCTTTGGTTGGTTTATCACTAAATAGCAAGCCTATCAGGGTTTATAATCTTTAGTAACCAAAGAAGTAGAAGTAAATCTGCATGTTATTTTTCTTGAAGATAACCCAATGTCAAAGGGAGTAGGATATGATGGATGTTTGATATTGTATATCTTACTTTTTCTATGAACTTATATTCTTGTATCTTTGGAGAATCAAGCTAACCCTCATGTAGGTGCTTCAGAAGTAACTAACAGTGCAGGTACTCCAACGTCTATTGCTTCTGAGGAAAAAGATGAGGAAGTAGAGCTTATTGTTGTGCCTTCAGCTGTAAAGATTCCTGAAGAAAAAGATGGATCAAGGACAGCTTCCTACAAATTCAAGTAAGAGGTGATCCTTGACAGTAACTTCAGAAAAAGGAGAGAAGGATTCTCTACTGACTTTTAGAAGGACAATCGTAAGATTCAAGCTTTTAGAAGAGAGTTGGAAGAAATGGCCCTAAAGCATTTAGGGACAGTCATGAAAACACACTTAGACAGTACTCCTTCAGTTAATACTGGGTAGTCAGACAGGTTATTAATGGTAGACTTGATCATGATGATTCTACCTTATGTCAGAGCTCTGAAATCTTTCAACAAGCCTGACAGTACTGGAATTTTTATGAGGCATCTTATGTATGCGAAGAGCTGTAATGTGTTAACTGACTGCAACAGTCTTCTACCTGATATTGAATGTCAAGTCCTTCTCTTCCTGAGGATTCCATGTATTCACCCACAAAAAGTCAAATACTTGGTGATCCTAAAGTAAGCATGTGATAAAAATAGGAGCAAAAGTGCCTACAAATCAGGAGCTCATGCTTCTTTCTGTCATATTCAAACAAGCAGCAAGAGAAACTATCACACAGAGATCAACATCTCTATTGTTTGTTTTGCTTGGTGTTCCTATTAAGGGAGGAACCTAGAAGATTGTTGATAGCTTTTACAATGATGACAGTTGGGGGTTCTAGCAATGCACAGAAGAAATGTTACAGTTCAAAGCTAAACAAGTCTGGGTTCTTGTAGATTAACCTCATGGAATGAACGGTGTTGGCACCAAGTGGAGTTACAGGAAATAAAACGAGATGAAAGTGGTGTGGTTTCTTGTGAGGAAAATTAAAGCAAGATTGGTGCCCAAAGGGTACACACAGGAAGAAGGTTTGTTGATCTGATTGAGTTTGGTACTGTGGCAAAGTAATAGAAGCCTATCAGGTTATTTTTGCCCTTTGCCTCATTTATGGGTTCATAGTATACCAAAGGATGTTAAAAGTGCTTTTCTGTATGGACTATAGATGAGAGTTTATGTCATCACAACCTCATGGTTTTTGTTGATCCTGATCATCTACAAAGGTCTCATTAGGTGGTCAAAGATTGTTAATGGACTGCACCAACGCTCTATCGAGCTTGTTGTATGTCAAATTTATAAACATTCCTATGAGAAGCTTATGGATACTAGAGTGGGGGCTACTAATTGACAAGACATTATTCATTAAAAGAGACAAAAAGGATATCATGGCTGTTCAAGTGTATGTTGATAGATTTCATTTTTTGGTGCTTCTACAAACAAGTCTGGTGTGATGAGTTTGAAGCCTTATATGAAAAGCTGATTTCAGATGAGTTACCCATAGGTGAACTCACGATTTTTCTTAGGTCTAACAATGTTCAAAACAGAAAGCAACGGGAGATTCTTCATCTCTTAGGACAAGTATGTAGCGGAGATAATAGCAATTATTTGATCTTGTGCAATGTGAAACGCTGCAATCAACACAATGGAGACTAAGGTGCTCTCTCTGTCAAAGGATGAGGAGGAAGCTTTTGATTGTTGATGTACAACTTTGTACAGGATCCTATTGATAGGTTCCCTCTTGTTCTTAACTGACTACTAGACCTGTCTTATTATGTACTGCAGTACTGTGTACTGTTCACGTTTTCAGGTACTCCAAAGACTTCTCTTCTCAATGATATGTTGTCAAGGGATCGTTAAGTATCTAAGGGCAAACCAAACTTTGGATTATTGGTATCCTAGGAACTCACCCTTTGACTTGGAAGCATTCTCTGATAGTGACTATGGTGGGTCCAACTCCTTGACAGAAAATTCAACTTACAGAGTGGTTGTCATTTTCTTGGATAAAGGATTATCTCATGGCAATGTAAGAAACAGACACATAGTGGCTACTTCAACAATCTGAAGCTGAATATGTCGCTGCTGCAAATTGCGCTGTGGGCAAGTCTGCGGGGTTCAAAAATCAATTGGACTGGACTATGCGTTTCAAATTTCATGTATACAAGATCCCACATGTAATGAAAGCACAATCTGCATTGTGAAGAACCCTGCTACCTATCACTCCATGACAAAGCACATCGTGATAGTCACCACTTGCTAAGAGTTGTTATGAGAAGGAAGCTCATTTGTGTGGAGAAATTCTTACAGTACTTAAATGTACGTCCTTGACTGTGGTTTGACCAAACCTTCTTGATGGACCTACGGTTTAATTACTTGTGTGTTAGCATTGGTTATGATTAACCATAGTTACATTTAAGGGGAGGCTTAGTTGTTTAGTTTGTTTAATTCTGGTAGCTAAGTTTATCATTAATACTGTTTAGTTATGTAATATTAAATACTGGTAGTTATGTAATATAAATACTCGGTAGTTAAGTAGAGTTATATTCGGGTAGTAGTTTTCTATAATTCTGTCTATACCCGAATCTCTTTCTGCGCAGCATGTTTTTCTTTTGTTTTTAGATCAATTTTTGCAGGCATATCATGGAGAAAGGGGGGAGTGACAAGGTTTTTAACTTCTTGTAATCATTTTTCGTACATAATTATTTCCTGGTTGTTGTCTAAAAAAAGAGTTAATTCGGGTTGACTCTTAATTATTCTGTTTGACCAAAAGTAAGTGCTTGGTAGTGTAAATTTGTTACTAATTGGTAGGTTATTGATTAAGTGCTGGTTGCGTGGAAAATTTGACTTTCTATCTGTTTTATCTATTGTTATAAATGTTACAAACGTTTAGAGGTTTTTTACGGCGCAATTGTCCGTTACCAAGAGAAGCCTATATATAGATAAAGTGTGAACTTCTTTTCTTTAACTACTTCTCTTTTTATTGCCTATCTCCTTTTGACATATAAGTATAAATTTCCCTGTTTCATTTTTTATTAACGTAATATAGTCAAGAGTTCTGTTCCAGCAATCTACATCCTCACTACGCATCAAACACACCATGTTTTATTCTAGCGATGTCCAATGGTCCCAATTAAAGTATCTGCTGACCAAACACAATATCAAGTGGGGTGTTTGCGCGACACGCCTTGGCACGAAAGTGCAGGGTCTTGCCTGAGATAGTGATTTTTCTTCGAAGGTTCCAACTCTGTTATGCCTTAACTACTAATCCAACTATCTATGATTCCCTTGTAAAACAGTTTTGGCAGACTGCTACTGCCTATTACTAAGACTGAGGGGTCTCTTAGTAAAGATATATGCATCCATTGATTACATAGGGTACACAATCACCTGAGGCGTTATGCGAGGATCTTCCCTTCAATTAGAAGACGCCACAGGGATTACTATGTTGCCAAATGATGAACTTTTTGGGGGAATGGGGCAAATGGGGTATCCTACTGATGGAACCTTTACTTTTTGGAAAAGTTTTTTCACACCCCAATGGAGATATTTAGTCCACCATCTTTTACACTGTATAAGCTCTAAAAGTGGTGGATGGGATCAATTTGGTAGCAATATTGCTACTGCTTTGATTTGTCTATCCACTGATAGAGTTTATAACTTTTCAAAATTATTTTGATGGTATGGTGCAAATTTGAAAAAAGCTAAGTCAAAGTTTTTGATGTATCCTCGTTTTCTGCAAATGATTTTGAATATTCAAACGGAAAACAAACACCTTTATCTGGCTGTGAGCCTGACCAAAAAGATCTTTGGGAACATGAAAAGGGGTTTTCGAGGGGCACCAAGACCTTTATTGCCTGCTATGTTACTTGTGGCTACTTAAACCAAAGAGGTCCAAGAAAAGTCATGATGCTTGTTGGCTCTTATCTAATCACATTATCATCCCACTCCAGTACCATCAACATCTCATTCCTCAGTCCTATCACACCCTTAAACATTTACCTGGCATCCATTCCTTCACACACACCCTAATTCTAAAACTAAACATGAATCCATTTTAGCTGAGCAACCTTTGTGGAGCCATCCTCTGTTAACCAACCCCTTCTCACCCCACAAGAATCTGGCCCATAGGACAATGTCTATGGATGACTTACCTTCAAGTGGGTTCCTCAGTATTGATATCAAGGAATTGACAGCTCGGAAAACGGATCTCATAACAACCAACGTGACAATGGGATGCTATTGTGAAGTTAGTCAAGGAAGTGAAGAAGTTGGAAGGGGCTTTGAAACAAGAGGACATGTGTTTTTGTCAGATTCAGAAGCAATAAGAACCTGAGGCTCAACGGGACGGATTATAGATCAGAGATGATCCTACTAGTCTCTTCAGTTACAAGATTGGTTCTCCTTCTACAACAAAAGTAAATCTTCAGGGCGAGGAATCAAGTGGAAGACATAAGTCCTAATTACACTTGAAGAGTCAAAACTCTCTCCAAGGTTGTGCCTCTTTAAAGCCAAGGTCTTAGATGACAGGAAGGAGATACAAGAGAAGAAAAGAGACTAAAGGAAGGAAAGTAGTCTCAAGCTTGGATTTTCAAGAAGAAGTTGATACTGGTGCTGAACATAAGTAATTTACCTGTGAAGGTGTTAATATGGCAGTATTTAACTTAGTTCATGTTAGTGAAAATTTTAGTACTGCACAGTGAAACATCGTAGTACTGTTAGTGCTAAAAGTATACTTTGTCTCATGTATAAGCCAAAGAGAAGGAAAAGCTCCTATGATACAGTGAAGAAACTCTTTAAGAAAGTCAAAAGAAACAAATTCTACTAGAGGATAGCTAGCCTTGCTTGAAGCATTCAGATTGATTCCTTTACAGAAAGATGAGGAGGCTAAACTCTAATACACTTGGATTCTCTATTAGCTCAAAGAATTGCAGATGAAGAAGAGTGTAAATTGCGAACAAAGCAAAAGAAACGCTCAAGTTGTCAGTTTGAAGATCAGCATTACATCAAATGAGATTGGATTTAATTAGAGCAAGAATGTAAGGCTAGATGCCAGACGTTGTCAAAAAGACATGCTAGGAAGTAGAATTACATAGGAGAAGTTTTTGCATAAGAAAATGGTTGATCTTGTCAATCAAAGGAAGATAATTTTTTGGCAGAGGAATAATAGGAGGAGGGGCTTAAAAATAAAAAAAAAATTGCTAAAGATATAAGCCATAGGCCCAAAACTCACAGTGAAGAACTTATATGATGAATTATTTGAAGAATCAGGGGGACATGAGTGTTTACTCCAGCTGGAAGAATCTTTAGAGTTTTGAGAAGTCAAGAAGATTTGTTAAGCTGTGAAACAAGTTGTATCCTCGTCACCAATAAATTTTGAAGCCCTAAGCTTGGTTTGAAAAGATTGTGGTAATGCGCATGTTCAGACAATGACTCCAAAAGTCTGTAAAAATGAGAAGCAATGGATGCTGAGACCACCAAGAAGTCTGGTGAAAAAAGATGTCAATAGATGGCTCGATGAGGTTGCAATACAGACCTGGATAAGGATTGATCCTGTGAAGATTCAGATGATGTTAGACGTGAGCAGAACGAAGAGTCTGTCACAAGTGTATCTAAAACTCCGAATTAATCCTGTTCTGTAGCTATGACAAAATAACTCAGTAATAGCTACCTATAAGATCATCAAGCAGGAGAAAGAAAGGAGTGTACCATATAGTTAGGGAAGATAGAACTGAACTGTTTAGTGTACATTTTTTTGGTCGTGCTTATGCTGAAGGCTATATCTAGAGATGATCTTACTGAGTTATATAGGATTGTGATGAATAGATATGGGATGGATGGACCAGAGGATAAGCTAGAGAAGGTATTTTGGAAGTATTTGAAGAATATGTTTGAAGAACCTCTTAGTACGAATACTATTTGGAACGTGATAGTAGGACAGCAAAGGATATTAAGTTGAGCGTTATTATGATTCATGTAGAGTTGATTGTTTGAATCTTAGAGTCAATGGTTTGTAATATATATTTGTTAATTGAAGAAGAACATACTCCCTTATTGCATAGAAGGTGTGCAAAGCATGCTAGGATAAGAAACTCTACAAGGAGGGATGCCAGATGAAAATTGCTACAAATGTTATAAATAATGATGGAAAAGCTAAGCTGGTAATTAGGAAGTAGTGAAGTCTGTAAGAGTTAGAAGTTAGGATTAGCAGATTGAGACAGGATAAACAACTTGGTGGTGGTGCTTACTGCACGTAACACGACAATGGTTATCAGTTCACCATGTCTAATCATACATAAAAGAACTGGACTTAGTTCACAGGAGCAAAGCGGCTCTTGGTTATAGTACTTCTCTCGAAATTCGTTTCCTATGGTTGAAAACTTGCAAATAAGTTGTATGGTTTCAACTCACATTATTTCTGTTTTTTAAAAAAAATAGTGAAGAGTTGGCTAGCCCCACAAGGTTTATGGCTTATGGTGAATGGCTGTGGACAAAACCATAAACACTTGTCAATAGAAGATTATAGCTTATGGTTATAGACAATTGCAAATCCATAGTAAGGCGGTTGACACTTTACCAATATAGTGGTTGGTTTATCTAATCACTCCAAGTTTCATGTACAAAGAGTTGAATGGTTATCAATTCCACATGGTACTTTACCTTTTTAGATGCAATGGACTTGACTAGACCCTGAGCATAACGGCTGCAGGTTAAGGCATAGCAAATACGTTTATAGGCTTGTATTGGTTTTCCAAAAACACAGATTGGTATCTCAACTCAACAATGTTTCTGTACTGAGAGTTAAAATGGTTTTTCTAGTATATCCTTGCGGCATGAACTTTCTGGTGGCCATAGGACTGGACTACTTCAGGAGTTTTAGTGAATGGCTAACTGGTACAAGAGACATCAAATCCATTTAAATTTTCAATGATTTCACCTCTAACAGGAGTTAAAACAACCTGGAAGTGATGAGAATCGACTGAAACATTAGTGATTGGATGTAATAATTGTCAATTGTTGCTGATATGATTGGATTGTCTGAAGAGCTTTGGAAGAATTGTTGCTGCAAAGATAAAAAGAGAAGAATTGAATTGTTGAAGAATCAAGAATAACTTGAGAATTCTATTTACCAACATACTCAGAAGCTTTAAAGTGTTTAAGTAAGATCAAGAATATTTTTGAAGGAACTTGAAGTTTACCAACGTGAAGATCTAAGTTAGGGGAGGATTGTTGGGAAATAGATATAAAAGACTTAATACTGGTAGTATAACAGTTAAGTCTGTAGTAATAGTTGAGTTCTGTTAGTATTGAGTTTAACTACCTGACAGTACTAAGGTGTTATGTTCTAGGCAGTACTAAGTTAGTACTCGGTAGAGTAGCTAATACTAGAGTTGGCTAGTACATGGTATAGTAGTTGGTTTTTTTAGTTAAGTCTGTTTATGTAACAGAATAGTAATAGGTATCTTAGAGATCATCTTTGGAGATATCATTAGGAAAGGAGATGTATTATCTTTGACGTTTGTAAAGCCAATTAAGGTTCCTTGGTATATATAGGAACCCTAAGGCACAATAGTTAATATATACGTTTTGAGAAATATCAATTAGAAGCATAGAGCTTGATAGAAAATTAGAATTATTGTTTCTTATTAATTCTTGTGTTAAGATTCCGCATTAAACACTTGATTTTCATAAGTTAGTGTCTCTCATATAGTTGATTTTAGATTTATCCAAGTTTTCTTTAGATTACAAAAGGCTAGTCTAGATCCTATACCAAGGACCTACAGTTCCCTTTGACGAGAGTCAAGTGGTTACCTTTAATGGTGAATTCATCTGCGATTTTAAGCATTATGATTGTCGGATCGGGAGTCGGAGCGACAACACGGTCGGCAGCTGGGTTCATCATCCATGGGGTTGTGATTTTCAAGAATATTTAAAAAGTGACAAAAATGGTTGATATCGAGGAGAGGAAGCTAGATTACTCTTGGGTGTTATGGTCGTTCGTTCCTTCGTTTGAAAGGAACTCTCCTGTTTCGTCGACGAAGTCTACGATTCAAGGTTCTTTCAGGTTCACCTAATGGTTCGACAAGTTCAGAATTGGAAGCACGCGTATGCATCCAAAGTGAATTGTTGGATATAGATTTTGAGGAACGTTTATTGGAAAAAAAACGTTTGACTGCAAAAAGTGCAGTGCACTTTCTGCAACGAAAGTCACGAAAAGCGAGCATAATGATTTATTTGGAGGAAAAAGCGATTAATATTTGTTTTAAATACTAAGGAATGACTATAGAATAGTTTAAAATCCCCAGCAGCGGCGCCAAAAACTTTAATGTGTTGTGAAAGTTTTTAAAATTATAGGACTAGTTTTAGACAGAATTTTTAGACCAACACAAGGGTAAAGTATAACCCTCGTATGTAGTATATATTTCAGGTAAAACAGGTCGTCCACAGATATTTGTTATGTTCTTATAATCAAAGAGTTTAAGAAGATTATAATACTTTTTCTAGTAAAATAACAAGCTAACTATTAAATGGTTTGAATTCAATGTTATAAGAGATATAACTACATAGATAGTTTCATATTAATGCAGCAGCGATGGTAAAAATTGTGATCTTCGATTTTTTTCTTTAACTTATAAAGGGTTTTCTCGTCCAAAAACGTTTTTCACAAATTACTGTTTTAACTCAAGGACTTATATTAGTTTACTTAATAAGTGTGTCACGTAATTATAATCAAGTTATAGATATTTATATCAAAATCTAGTTTTTGTTTACCAATTAACATGAGCGGTTTTCTCCATCACCAAAGATAAAGATCGTAGACAAATTTTAAAATATATAGTACAACAATGGGTCTTGCGACATATACCATTCATGCGTATATAATCAAGGTGATAAAACAAGGTTTAACAAGAATCAATACGATTGGATTTTTCTATATACTTGGAGATTAAGAAGATCAAAATAACACCAAACGCTTCTTTATTATATTAACGTAACCGAGTAGTCATAAGAGGTTTAGCCTCTCATGGCTACTAAGTTCATAGTAACAAAGTTGAATAGAGAAATGAGATACATACGAGATTCAGATAGGTAATGAATCACAAGATAACCCGTTTACAAGTATCGAATCTTATTTAAACCCGTATTATACTAATACTTAGGAAACTGTCTTCGTTTCGTCAGACTTTCGTGCTTAAACACCAGGAAATGATGAAGATTGAGAGAGGATTATTTGTTGTAAGTGTGTGTAGATTGATATCCAAATGGCTGAAAATGCCTATCTATTTACAGTCTGAGCGAGGCCAGAAGTGCGGCGCACTTCATAAAAAGTGCGGCGTACTTTGCCTAAGCCGGTTAAGAAATCTTTAATGCTTGGTTGAAGTGCGGCACACAAATATAAAGGTGCGCCGTACTTTAGGTATTTACCGCTTTCATTTATTTCGCGGCCAAGTGTGGCGCACACAAGAGGAAGTGCGGTGCACATCTTCAGTAGTTTGGGCTTTATTCTCTATTATCTTCTAACTTGACTTCCATAAGGCATAAACACTTGTAATTTGAGCACTTTTGAGCTTGGACTATCTTTCAAGTGAACCTGCACATATTTCATGCTATTATGTATCAAAAGTTCACGAAAATGATGGTAATATATACAATAACGCCGCCTAAAACATGTATAATTAAGACATTATCATTGACGGAGCCACTCAAGATTCCTCTAGATTCTGTTTCTTCCATTTTTACCTAAAAGGAAAGGCCAAGGAATGGCTAGACAATATACCTCCCTGTACAACTACCAATTGGGAGCAGCTTGTCTCGAAATTCCTCGAGAAATTCTTTCCACCGGGACGAACCTTTTAAATTAGGGATAAAATCTTGCGATTCCGCTAAGAAGAAAAGGAGCCCATCATGGATGCTTGGATTCGGTTTCAAGACATGATCCGAGAAGCTCCCCGTCATAACATAAGCAAATGGTTGTTGGTTTAAATCTTCTATGACAACATATCCCATAAAGATCGAAGAGGACTCTACCAATCCGTACAAAAGAGACTGATTAATCTCATTGCGGACAAGGGATGGAACCGTCTCGAAGAATATGTTCAAGATCAAGACGACACTTGAGAGGAACCATCTCCGTTTACGAACATATCATCCATTTCAAAAATCATTAAACCCACATTTGAAAAGCGTTTAAACTAAGTTCGTGAGAAACTCACCTACCTTACACGTCCCGGAGGAAATAACTTCAGGAATCCATATCTTATATGTGACCTATGTGGGGGAGCACATAGGGCTGATGTGTGTAATTCTGAGGGGTAACACGAGCAGGTGTGTCTTTCCGGAGGAGATATCTTTGACGATCCTTCTCTTCTAAGATACTACCAAAATGACAAGTACCCTCCATGGGGCAATAGAAGAAGAAGAAGGATGGAATGTGAAGAAGGGCCCGATTGGATGTCCCAAAACTCTTTCGAGGACAAGTTAGCCAACTTCATGCTCGAAAATGATCTCCAACTCAAGGGGTTAGAGAAATGCGCAATGAACAATACAATGAAATGCACAACCAATTTTCTCAATTTCTTGCGGGCATTGTAGAAGAAGAAAAGCCCTCGCAAAAACGTCAAGAACCGACATTAGCTATAACAACTAGGTCGGGAGTTACTACCCAAGACCCTCCATACCTAACCAGACTAGTGTTGAGCCTAGCAAAAATAATGAAACGCCAACTAATAAAGAAGTAGCCGTCGAAAGGGATATCCTAAACACTTTGGCTCCCGAGACCCCCTGTCATCCCAAAACCACCACCCTCCTAGATCTTTCGACGTTCCCTTCCCATCTCGACTGAAGAAAAAAAAGGATGATGAGCACGAGAAGTTCCTATCAATCTTTAAGCATATACAAATCAACCTTCCATTCCCGGAAGCATTGAATCAAATGCCAAAAGGAGCTAAGGTTCTCAAAGATATTCTCTCAAACAAAACGAAATTAGAAAGTGCAGCCTCCTCTATAACCTTTAGTGAAGAATGCTCAGCCGTCGTTATCCAACTGCAAAAACCATTCAAATTTTAGTGTGGTACAACTTTAGTGATTTTTTTAATGAATATTGATTATAAAATATCTTTTAATGTTGTCTTTAAAATTTTTCCATCGTATTCATATCTCACAAAACAACACTCAAATAAACAGTTTTTATTCCTTTTGTTATATAAATGTTTAAAATTTTCATAATGTTAAATATTTAAACATAAATGATTTGTGTTGTGAAAATAAATTTTGAGTGGCTGTAGAGAAATGAAAATAAAACTTAAGTGATTTTTGGAATTAAAACGAAGTTTAAGTGATTTTAGAGGAAAAATCTTAAAAATCGATTATTATTTCATGAATTTCACCTTAAATATGATATAGTAGCTATCTAACGTCACCGATTATTGTGTATAAAAAAACAGAGATAAATGTGCAAACAAATCACAATAAACTTATGCTAAAAGTAGGTCGAAAGAGCAATTTTGCCATTCAATATATATTAAGAGAGTTAGAGTGTGTTTAGTTAGAGAAAAATATCCCATTTTTCTTAGAAAATTTTCATTTGAGAATGGAAAAACCGAAAACCTGTTTCGTCGCACTTTTTCCAAATATTAAAAAAAAAAAAATTCTCATTTTCTAATTTTATTGATGACGTATAATGGGTATACCAAGCCTCCGGGCTTGAGCCACATTATCACTTGGGCTTTTTGGCTAAACCTATCAATAACAGGCCATGGTAAAGCCCAATCCCGCGTGGGCTTCGGCCCCGAACCTAGCGATCCGTCCGCGGATCCACTTGTAGACGATCCGTCCGCGGATCCACCTATAAGACGATCCGTCCGCAGAACATCTGCGTTCGTTTAACACGATTATCGCGGACCCTTGCCCGACAAGGGACCCACTCCGGCCACTACTAAAGTAACCGAAATACTAGGAAACCCTAGTACTAGACACCTATAAATAGGGGTCACAATACATCCCAAAAGGTACACAATTATTCTTATTCTCTCTGACACATACTCTGACAATATGAATACTTACTCTCACGCCGGAGTCTAATCGTGGGGTCCGTCCCCACGGTAAGGCTAACGGTTTACTTTTAATTGTGCAGAAAATCATCACTTCTCTTGCTCTAGTACAAGATCCAGCATCCAAGTCACTTGAAGGCCCGACCCGACAAGGGACTTGGGACACTCTACCAAACCCAAGAATGTGTATAAAAATTTTCGAATTTTTTTTTTACAAATATTTTTTATAAAAGGTATAAAAAAATATAAAAGTATTTTCGATTTTTTTTGTGATACATTTTTTTTCGATGTGTATAAAAAATTTATAATTTGTTTTTATAAATTTTTTTTTTTTTTTTTATAAAAATGTGTATAAAAAATTATAAAATTTTTTCTTTTTACAAATAATTTTTATAAAAATGTGTAAAAAAAATTATAAAAATTTTCGAAAAATTTCTATGTGTATAAAAAAAATTTCGATTTTTTTTTTATAAAAATGTGTAAAATTTTTCGAAAAAATGTGCGTACAAATTTTAGAAAAGAAATTCGAAAATTAAAAAATTTTCGATAAAAAATTTCGAAACGAAAGAAAAAAATTTCGAAAAAAATAATATATGAAAACCACAAGGACGATTTTTGCAACTTCATCCAACGATCGTTAGCTAAATGGACTAACGTTGCCACATCATAACTAACGGTACAAACGTTTTGTTCAAGTTGAAACAAAATTTGAATGCAAGTTGGTGGTATTGTTAATAAAAAAGTAAGTTGTTCATTTCGACAAATTTTGATAAGTACGTTGGTATTCTACAACATTTACCCTTTTTAAAATTCTCAACTCTTCCTTAGAGAAGAAAAACCATTTAATTCTCTAGGTTTTTAGAAACATAAAATCATGAAAAAATTTCTACAACTAAACACCACTTTAATTTGCCACTTATTTTCAATCCACTTTTATTTGCCACTCAAAAACATAATGAGTATATAATTGCTAATGAACTTTGTCAAAGATGTATGTTTTGGTAGTTAGTGACTTAACGGGAAGAATATCTCGTTATTTTGGAGAAATATATCGTTAAATCCATTCCATGATATATTATTCATGAATAATGATTGGCGCTTATCTTTCAAAAGACACTTTTTGAGTAAAATAGCAAACTTTTAATGGTACTTACATGTTGCTTATGTAGTTGCAAAACAATATAGATAAATCTTTGGATTTTACGTAGAAAGAATGACTAGCAGATTAGGCGTGATACACAATGTCCTAATTTCATTAGAGTGCAAATATGATATATCTGTTTCCCAAAATATAAGATGAAAGATGATTACTCAACATTCTTGTTTAAAAAAAAAAGAAAAAAAAAACAAGAGATTGTTGCACATAATATTATACATATATATTAAAGAGTGAGATCGTGTTGCCTCCGAGGGTTGGCTTTTAATGCTTTGACCCAGCTCCATCTATTTGATCCGCTCCACCCTATCTATCTGCATAACACGTATCTATACACGTGTTTCTCTCATAAAACACACACTGAACACACACACTTAACACATACCTGTATCTCTTCTTTAAAACCCATCGAAGAAGCCATAACCACCACTAATAAATTTTGGGTCTAAGAGTTTAGACAACGTCATCTTAAAAACGGGTCTAAAAGGTATTGTCCTTTTCATTGATTAAGTTTATTTTTTAATTCGAATATTGGAGCTATGTGTATTAAAATTAGGTTTAATTAAGTTGAAATTTGATGGTGGTTTAATTGTGTATAATTTCATGGTTTTTAACTTTTGAGTTTTTTGTGTAGCTGAATTGCTAAGAGTTATGTGTGTATATGCTTATAGGATTTATGTGTTTTAATTTTTCATAGTTGGAAAAGAGATGAATAGTGATAGATGTATTGTGTTCTTTACATAGGAATAAAACTTGAGGTGAGACATAGCTACAGCCTGAAGAGATGATTTTTTAAGGTGTTTGTTGTAGCTTATTAGCAAAAAATACGCGTCATTTTTAGAGGGCGTATTTGTTTTGCGGTGTATAGACGCCTATACATACTTATTTGATTTTGGGTTACGTCTCATAAGCTCACTTTTTGTGGCTTTTTTGAAACTTTCCGGCTTATATAAATTCATTACGTCATAATAAACTTATATGCATCTGAAGAACTAATGCCACTAGGCTGAAACGACGTAAGCAAACAAGCCATACAAACAAGGCTACAATGCTTCAACAACATCACCGCTGAAGTGAATCGGAACCTCTGCCACTCTAATCCACGGCAAATAATCGCGCATCTAAACTAAGCTCAGTTTGGGCATGAATGCACAATCTGGGAAGAAAAATTAAGAGGTACGATCCAATACCTTCATATACAGAAATAGATTCTAACCTTTTTCATTTTTTAAATATAAAGAAAAGTCACATAATGTAAATGAATGTAGTGGTTTGTTAATACATAATATTCTTAATCAACACACACTTAGCCTAAAAAATCATATGCTTCTTTTATTGCATGAAGTTTTTTTTATTAATTTTGAATTGTGATTATGTTTATTAAAATTGTAATGGATTTGAGCTTTATTTATGTTGTGTCGCCTACTTATTAAGTGAAAGGCAATGGAATATGTTCTTTACGCTTTTCTTTGTGTTGCTGAGCATTATATTTTTATGTCTTGTTTATGGATCAAATGTTTTGTAATGTCATACATACGACAGATTAAATATGATGTTGTTGGTAGTTTAGGTGGTTGTTTGTGTTATGTTTATATGGTCAGCTTTAGGTTTTCAACTTTTTAAAATCTGACAAGCTGTAATTGTGCGGGCTTTGGTATTTTGTTTTATGAAAAATGTTAGAGAATGTTAGTGGAGGTGGGTGTTGATGGTAGTAAGAAATCCATGTACCACATGAGTCTTAATTAGCGGAAAGAGAGATAACACCGATTAGTTATGGTTGCACCTATTTTGATCAGCAAAATGGTGTGCGCCTACGTTTACATGTCAGTTGGTCGTGATGGTTCCCATAACAGACTCCCAGTTAAGTCTCGGTTTCGTGGTGGTTTCCAGGAGCGTGGAATGTACAATCACTTATTGCACTTTCCGCATTTTGTTTTTACTGCGTTTCTGATCACCATTTTTCGGGTGGCGTGATGGTTGATTGAACAGAACGGATCGAAGGAGGGTAGGTGTTCGTGCAACGGGCTGCTATTAATAATTAAGGAAATTGACGACATTTAACAAGTATTGTCAACGTCATGGTGTGTAGGTTCCATCGTCCGCGATGTGCAAAAGTGTTGTAAGCATCAGCACAGTTACCAGCAGCCGAGCGATTCAGCGAAGGAACATACTCATGATTCTTTAGTTTTCATAGGTTTCTAGAGAGAGAGAGTGAAAGGAAGAGTGATTAAGCTGGTAATGTAGAGAAAGTGTGCGAGGAAGAAGTGGAGAAGTGAGGTAGAATGAAGAATCGAGAGAGATTCGTGAATGAAGTGGAGGGAGAGACAGTATGTGGATTACGTGTCATCGATATGATTAAATGAGAAACCCAGGAAAAAACAGATGAATCCACGCCATCTACCAGCGAACCTTCTTCTTCCAACGCTAGCAAGCCAACGAGATTATTACAGAAGATGTTTTACCAACCACCACTACGCGAGTAGGAAAATACATTCGTCATCACTAACTTAAACGTTAGAAGATGCTTGGAGCCAAAACGATATGCGAAGGAACGCATATTAGTATCATGTTGGATGGTAGGGTAACTACATTTTTTTCTAAAACTATGGAGCATTACGATTAATTCGCTTTTTTTAGATCGCCATTTTAATTATGTTCTTTTCTACTAAGCGATAGTACCAAGAACTTATGAGCTCGACACCTTTCAAACATAATGCAATCGAAGAAGCATTATGAACACATTTTACCTGTCACCAGAACTGCAGAAAATTTATACCAATAGGAGACTGTGCGCGCAGAATGTATGTGACAATCCGTTGTGCATCACTGGACTTTTGAGAACTCGCCCATCTAGCTCTTCTTGTCAACAAAGGTAAAGACTTTAAGCTACGTTGTTTCTATGGATTTGTCTGCTCTTTATACAACATTTTTATACGTTACTTTCTTTTTGAACACAATTAGAATCACGGTGTGCCTTTCTTTTTTGTTAGCTCGTAAACTAGGTATGTCAAGAAAGGTCAGCGCGCAACACAACTCCAAAAGGTGCAGAGCCATATGGTGCGGTCCAATTCTGTTTTAGAACTTATTTATATGATTAAGTGGTATGTATTGCACGCTACAAGTTTTAATTTTTGATTGTGCAGTGGCCTTTTTTTATCCCCGGGAACCAACTAGACCCTTTATGATGTTAGTTTGTTATAAAAATATTTACTCGATATACTTTTGCCCTCACGAGAAAAAGAAATGATGATTCCATTGTGTCAAACACCCTGCTAACACCAGTTCCAAACACCCTGCCCAGGTGCTAATAGCAATGTGTCGGCACATAGTGCCAAACACCCTGCTGACTAAGGGATTTTGAATACTTTCATCGTCTTTATTCTGCAAGTCTACACGAATGATAATGGGACTTAACTATTGCAAAGCACGTAAAAAGTGAAAATTTAACTCATTTACTGCTATTATAATAAAATAAAACCTTTCATTATTTTTAACAGAATTTCATTGCTTTTGTTTAGTAAGGGTCGTCATTTTCAAATACTAAGCAACGTACTTCAAAGTAAGTTCCGTCACAATATATCTGAGCCTTCTTTTAAAGTGACCGTTAAGTGAAAAGAGCCAGGAATCGACAAGCAACCAATTGAGGTACTGTTAAATGTGTCCATTATTATGTACCTAACTTTCTGTATTGTGGTTGCAGCCATGCCATTTGTTTGGTATTGCTTAAAAAGAACATCTAATATTGTTGTTGGGATTGTTGTTGTTTCTGCTTAATACTATGAACTATAGGAAGGTGAGACCCGGTATCATTAAATGCTCATTGCATTATAGGTCGAACGGGTATAACATTATAAAAGCTTTTAGCTGGGCGCTTTTACCGATTACTGCTCTTTATATAGAAAGTTATAGTTATGGTTTAAGCTTGCTTATACTTTCGGCCTATGCTTCTTTGATGCCTCTGATCCTTTCGTTGCCGCTATACATGGCGTGTGACGATAGTGATTGGCGTTGCTGTGACGCGATTGATAGGGTGTATTCTGCAAAATTAGGACCCACATATATATTTTTCTGCATTTATTATGTTACCTCTGATCTCATGCTTCTAAGGCGCAATAACACGCATCTTGGCGAGGCAAGTACCTGATTTGCAGCCGAGGGCAGTTTTTAAATCACTCTTTTTTAGCTGTTCGAGAGACCTCAATTAAATGCTTATAGACGACCGGTTCGGGATCTGGGTGGGTTAGACAGGGGTTGTGGATGAATTTTGAGGAATTAAAAAATGATAATGAACGGGTCCGTGTCGTTTTGCAATTAATGCTTTTCAATCCACTTACGACCTGAGTTAATTAAAACCCAATACACTTTGGGAAGACTGGTATGCAAAGCATGTTGTTGGATGTTATACAAGTATGGTTGTTTTAGACTACCGGTAAGAACAATAAGGAGCCGTGATGATTGAAATGCGACATTGCGTGGGCTATATCGAATTCCTTTGGAAAGCTAAATATTGTATCTTGATGGGCACTCAGGTGGCAATTGCTACTATAAAATGTAGCATTTGAAAGTGATTGTAGACCAAGGCTATATTAGCCCAAAGTAAGTTCTGTCACAATATATCTGAGCCTTCTTTTAAAGTCACTGTTGAGTGAAAGGAGCCAGGAATTGGCAAGCAACCAGGTACAATGTGGCGATTATTATGTACCCAGATTTCTTTTGCGTGGTTAATTTTAGACCATAAGCATAAAGGAAAGTGACGAGCGTGCACCCGGGCTTCAAGCTCTCACATATCAGACTTTGTATTGAATTTTTTGCCGTCATGCACATTACTAATAGCGTGACAATTGAGGTACAAATCTCTTTTGCACTTTGTCTATGAATATTTTGAAACTGTTAAATCATATGATGTGTACAGATAATGCTTACAAGAAGACGAAGCGACAGGCCGACTTATCAGGTAAATTAACATTTTGGTACATGACAAGGAATTTCTGTTTCATTTTGCTTTCCCAGTTGTTAAGAAGGACAAGAGTAAGTACCACACTATTATCATCTCTTTTAGATGTTCTTTAGAATTGGTATTATATTTTTTCCTAAAAATGATAGAAAGTAATTTTGGCAGTGAGTTTCGAACATATACGGCCAAAATATACTTTAAATTGATTTTTGAGATAACCGTAAAAGTCCATCTTACCCTCTCTCAATTGCATAATATAGATTGTTACGATTTCAACAATACTCATGCGTTAGTGTGCTACAGGTGAGGGAGCACGCAACCGCGGTTTAGCTGGCGTACTGAAGGGCGGAGATGGAGAATCGTCAAAAGACTTCCGTCCAAGAGATTACAGCGCCCCCCCTCCCCCCCCCCCCCCCCCCCCCCCCCCCCCCCCAAATCCCCCCCCCACCCCCCCCCCCCCCCCCCCCCCCCCCCCCCCCCACCCCCCCCCCCCCCCCCTGTTACTATTGGCGTGATGACATTATGATGCTCACAAGTATGTTGGCTTTCTACGGTTCTACTCTATTTTTGTATATTACATTTATATGACACATGCCGAGTTTGAGTACAAATAAACCTTCTATTATGCAAACGGTTTTTAATTATATATGTTGGCTACACTGAACTTCAAACAGTGGGTGAGCTGAGTAAAGTTTTACACGTCAAGAGGGGGGGGGGTCGCAGGCAGTTAGACACTTTTGGTAGCATCTGTTTATGCCTCATGTGCAGCTTTAGGGTCTTTATCAAAAACTTCCTCTTGGACCAGGAAATTGCCCCAATGCATGCTAGGTTAAATTATTTATTGTTAATTGTATTCACAGGAAATATGTCTCATAGAAGAGGGTGTTTGCCATGTGCTACTTTTAAGTGATTATCTGGCTTAGCTTTTAAATAATAACTAATAAGAGTTGGGATGGAATTGTTCATTTGCTTAATTCAAACGCTTAGAGATACACAGATTTATGACATGCTTATTTTTACAGCAGATAAGCAGTTTCAAACAAGCAATCCCAAACACCCCCTCAATAATGTTTTTTATTGGATCAACAACCATATCTAAGATGGAATTAATAAGATATTTCGCCAACTGTAAATGTTTTTTTGGTTTCTTACAGCCTTAAAGTTGTCTCAACTTCCTACTATTTGAAATTAGAAAACTATGCCCTTTACCATATCAAGTGTCTTAGTGAAGTGTCGTTCTTAGAATGTTAGGTTTGTTGGGCGAAATTCGATACAGAGGTTATATGACAAAGACTTGGGAGCTAGTCTAAAACGTTATGCAAAAATGTATGCATTACCTTTTAAAACTTCTTTTAGACATTATAATTTTGTTGAGATTACTGAAGTTGTCAATGTCTTCATTCGTTATATTGCTTTTTTATGATGCAAACTTGGCTCTTTTTCCAGGCATCAAGAGTTCTTTACTAGGTGTTGGTGGGGAGATTTCATGATTATAGAAGGCTAATAGTGAATGACGAGAGAGGTGGTGGTGAGAGTGTCAAAGCGAAGGCGAGAGTTGAAATTAGTGAGGATGCGGGGTTCGGTCTGCAGAAGTTTTGTTTTATGCTTTTGTAGGAAGGTGGTGGGAGGGCAAGGGATATGGATGTTTTATGTCAGGTTCGTATTTTTATAAAAAAAAGAAACTTTTCGATAGCTTTTTCTTTAACATTAGGCTGCAAATTGTAACACAATTATTTATTTCCAATATTGTTACCACCAAGACAATGTCGCAACAAACTAACCTCAATTCATTCCACATTTAGTTGTTAAGTTATAAAAATTTCAGGTAGTTGTTTAAATTATAAAAGTTGTATGACGCAGCAAGGACCCAATATGATCTTTAACCTTAATTCACTAAGAATTTAAAATATATCGTGCTTTCTATTAAATGAGAATTCATATATGTTCAGAAATTTGCAGAATAAAATTACATTGTTGTTGTGTTCTCGTTAACAATATGATCAGTGTAAAAGCGTTAGAATGAAAAACCAACTTCTTTGCTAAGCACTACCATTGGATCAGGTCATTTGAAATGGGATGTTTGACAGCTTGAATTTATATAGGGACTGTTTTTCATTGCTTGAAAAATAGATCACATGTGTGATCAAGAATAAGCATGGGTTTAGTCGGATGTTATGGAGCCGAAGTTCTCTTGAAAATTATATAGGAGATGTTTGCCTGTGTTTTAGTGTTGTTTTTTATATATGCTAAAAGATACGCAACAACCTCTTTACTTTTTGTGATTTATTTTGAAAATATTTGTACATTGCAGGTAGTATCTTACTAAGGATGAAAATCCAAGTCAAAAAGATAGGACGCTATATCATTTAACATTATCTTTTAAAACAAGTCTTTTTTTGGACGACATTTGGAACATTATGCTGTGACCTCATTGTAAGAAATAATGAATGTTGTAGACGTGTGGCCGAGTTGATAGCGGTCCGCTTTTGATAAGTAGCGGCTGTGGAAATGAGGTATAAAGAATAAGCTTTCTTGGATATAAAATCAGGGGAGGTAATTGCACAATTTCTTTTTGTAGATTATGGTGTATGTGATGTAATTACGAAAAAAATGACACGAACAAGAAAATGCAAACTGGCGAGGAATGCGCTCAAGACGCAGCAATTGCAAATGTGTCGACGAATACCTTCGTTTATCACACGTCATTTACAAAGACTACAAACATGTTGCGGCAAGTTCGAGTTTTAATTTGTTAGTTTGAGGCATACAACTGAAATATGTCATGAATTTGCTACGCAATTTGTTAGCCTACGAGTTTCCAGTGAACGTACATATACCGGTGTCAGTACCTCTGTTGATGGCGTTCTAACGCGCCTGGAATCGACTCCCGCTATTGAACTTTTTTTCAGATTCTATTATAGTTTCGTGGAGCGAAACACACATGAATGTACTTTTGTCTCAATGTCGTTTGCTCTGTTCAACCATAAAATTAAAAAAAATGGCCCGCGCTCCGCAGGCGATAGAGCGGTAGCTAAAAACTTTGTTTAATTTAACCTGGAACTAATCTTAAAGCTTTTACGTAACATGCGTCCTATTATTGTTGATAGCCTATCAATATTAATGCCCAAGTCTACTAATAATACACTCGGATTAAGTCCAACACAAAACCTATCAACATCCACCTGATAATGGCCCACTCACAAACCTAGGCTACACATGGCCCGGTAACTTATCTCCTACGCATGAGTATTCATGTAGGGACCGTTGTCTCTCAACTGTCACTAATGGTTAAGGATGTATCATCCGACACTTGATAGTGGGGTGCACAACCAACACCTAATTGTTCCATACAGATAGAATGCATTCACCACTTCCTCAAGTAAGTTCATTCACTT
>BQNB010047966.1:524-42818 GCA_026074375.1 Tanacetum coccineum
TGATTTCGTGTATCATACTTCGGGTTGTTGTCGTAATTGTCCAACAATTTGTTTAAGTGTTCATGTTAGTTCGTATGTTCGGTTAAACCAAGACTAATGAACTTGAAAAAGCTTTGTTCGTGTTGGTTCGGTTCTTTAACCCTATTATTATAAAGTTGTGTTAGTTTTTCTCTTTCTTATATTATTTTTCTTTATCTTTAATAAACTCTTACATTCTCATACACTACACCAATTGAGCTATATAGCTTCGAAATTTTATGAAGACCACAAAAGTGGTCGCTATGTGAGGGCGTGGGCCCACATTTTCAACTTAGTATTTGGTCAAACAAATGAAAACCGGTCCCACTCAAGTTGTGACCACAAATGTGGTCTCAACATTTTTTCTACTAAAAATCTTATGGAAATATATTAGCTACAATTCATTGTAGCTAATTAGCTACAACTTGTCTTATAAATCGTGGGTCCCTGTGTCAGAAAGTGAGTCCATGAGTCCTCTTTGTGGGTCTATGAGTAATTTCTTATGTAGTTTGTAAAGGAGATTGTAGCCAAGTTGAATACAATAATTGTAGCCAAGTTATCCCCAAATCTTATTTATTCTTTTGTGTAAATCAATTTTTTTTATAAAGATTACTTAGATACCACATGTGTGGTCGCAATCCTTTACTCATTTCAAAATCTTATTTACTCTTTTGCAAAAGTCAATTTAAAAAAAAAATTTACTTGGACATTTAAAAATCTTATTTATTCTTTTGCAAAAGTCAATTTTTTTTATAAAAAATATTTAGAGACCACATATGTGGTCGCAATCTTTTACTCATTAAAAAAACATTTTCATTATTAAAAATTGCTTTTTATAAAATTGTTTTTTGTAAAACGAGATTTATTTTTGTAAAAAGAGTATCGCGACCACATATGTGAACGATATCATATCAGCTCGTTCATTTACCATCTCATGTAGAACGATATCATATCGGCTCGTCCGTTTAACATCTCATGTACAACGATATCATATCGGCTCGTTCGTTTAACATCTCATGTATAACTTATCGACTATGTGAAAAACTAGAAGGGGGGTTGAATAGTTTTACCAATTAAAAATTATATTTGACTTATTATTTTATTTGTTGTAAATCTATTTTCAAACGTTTGAGTTAGTTATGACACATATAAACTTGTAAAGCAAAGTAAAGGATATAGCACACAGATATTTATAGTAGTTCAGCTACAAGGTCACCTTTCTTGCCTTACTCCACTTTTCGAGTCACCTACTCGAGAGTTCGAATCTACTAGACACCAATGCTCCTTTAACCGGCGAAGAAGCCTCACAACGTCGCTTACACCTTTTAACGGTACAAAGCTAAATACCGTATTCTTCACACGGTAGAATCAAACCAACCTTAGTTTTACCCTTTGTATGGTACTAAGCAAAATACCATGTTCCAACAGGGAGGAACAAAACACCTTTACAATACTTGCCCTCTACTAGGTGCCAAGCATTACACCTAGATCCATATTGATAGATCTTATCACAACAATATTATACAACACTCAACACAATTAAAACATGTAAGCTTTTCATATAGTAGTATCTTCATGTTAAATCACTAGATTTACAATTTAACAAATTTGGTTGCAATGCACATAAAGTATGTTACGAGATCAACCACGCCTCGTTATAGTTTTATTCATGGCAACACATACCAAGCAAATTTCTAGTATGGGAATGAAATCCATGAGCTTAAGTATTGACACATGATCACATGCCTCACCATTTGAGCCATGAAATATAATTCATTCAATTCGTCTCACAAAACGGTAAAGGAACCGTTTGTCACTGTTCATCTATTTGTACTCTAATTAAATCAATAATGCGTTACTTGTTAAATCCCATAAACGAAGGAAACAAAATGCACACCACATTTCTACATTGTGATGTAAGCTACCATGTAAAAAACTACAACCAAAGGTCCCTTTCCAACATTTATCTATGTTGCTACATGTTAAGCAGTATTTTTAAGGAACCAACATCATACATTACTCACACAAACACCTTTCTCATAAATCTAAAACCTTTAGCCTACTCTTTGCATGAACACATTTGGATCCTGATTAGCAATGTCACTTTCACATTGACTGGTAGTAGGAGTTGTAATTTATCCTGGTAAATAAATCTGCAAAATGTGGAAATTGACCCACATTAAGCTTTAAGGATAGAACCTGCAAGTAAACACCTAAGGTAATAGTAACATAAAAAGCTAATTAACGGCAATGCAAGTAAACACAAACATAACTTACAGGAAAACAATGTGAATTCCAAAACATAACTTGATCTCATGAAAGGTCTTAATACACGTCTATACTATATAACTACATTGAACAAGGACTAATTGGTTATGACCAGATTAGAACTAAACAAATCTGTCGAATTTCAACCCATATACATATGTCATATTGGCTATGCTCTAATACTAAAGTCTGACAGAAAATTAAAAACCGAACCATCGGTTTCTAGTTTCGGTCGATTTTTTCGGTTCGGTTTTTTCGGTTTTCGGTTCGGTTTCGGTTTTTTCGGTTTCTTCTGCTCAACCCTAGGTTCTGTTACTTCAATGGAACCAGCGAGTGCAAAGGTACAGAACCGACTAGTACTGTAGCCCGGTTATTGGCGGTTCCATCTCTTCAATGGAACCGGCCAGTGCAACTGGAGGGAACCGGTACTCTGATAGTAAATCCGAATTTGGATATCAAAAAATCTTGTCTAGATTTATATTGATGTCATACATGATGTATAAAATGTTTTTATCTTTGTGTATAAAATACCTTTTAGTAAAAATATTTTTAATATGCGTTTAAGACATGTTTTGTATATTACTACCTCCGTCCCATATTAAGTGTCTAGTTTGAATTTTTCAAGTCTTTTTTCTTCATCTTTGATATTAATTATTTGTTTTTATATTATATGATACTTGATGTAAAATATATGTCTGTTGTTAACTGAAAGTGATAGTGAAAGACAAATCTAATTGAGGCTCAAACCAGAAAATTGACTTGGTATTTATAGGCTTGAAGTTTACTGTAGCCCGGTTCCGCCGGTTCTGTTACTTCAATGGAACCAGCCAGTGCAAAGGTACAGAACCAGCTAGTACTGTAGCCCAGTTATTGACGGTTCCATCTCTTCAATGGAACCGGCCAGTGCAACTGGAGGGAACCGGTACTCTGACAGTAAATCCGAATTTGGATATCAAAAAATCTTTTCTAGATTTATATCCAAACGAACGAGTATGTTAATACAAATAAACCAGAAAAGATAAAAAAATCTTTTCTAGATTTATAAAATATAAATAAACGTTTTTCTGGTTTATTTGTATTAACATACTCGTTCGTTTAACATCTCATGTATAACAATATCATATCGACTCCTCCGTTTAACATCTCATGCATACCAATATCATATCGACTCGCCCTTTAAACATCTCATGTATAACGATGTCATATCGACTCTTTCGTTTAACATCTCATGTATAATAATATCATATCGACTCCTCCATTTAACATCTCATGTATAACGATATCATATCAACTCGCCTTTCAAACATCTCATGTGTAACGATGTCCCTTCGAATCTTTCGTTTAACATCTCATGTATAACGATATCATATTGACTCGTCCGCTTAATATCTCATGTACAACGATATCATATCGACTCATCCGTTTAACATCTCATGTATACCGATATCATATCGACTCGCTCTTTAAATATCTCATGTGTAACGATGTCCTGTCGACTCTTTCGTTTAACATCTTATGTATAACGATGTCATATCGACTCTTCCGTTTAACATCTCATGTATAATCATATCATATCGACTACTCCGTTTAACATCTCATGTATAACGATATCATATCGACTCGTCCGTTTAATATCTCATGTATAATCACATCATATCGACTCCTCCATTAAACATCTCATGTATCACAAAATTATATCGACTCGTCCATTTAACATCTCATGTATAACGATATCATATCGAATCAACCTCCCGAATCATAAACGCGAGTTATTTATTAATTAAACACATTAAACATTAAAAAAACTTAGATACCACATATGTGGTCTCAAAATCGGCTCCCAAAAATTTAACAAAATTTTCACCAAAAGTTAAACTTCCCGTCGATTTTTTCTATATAGCGCCATTTAGACTTAATAAAGTCGAAACCACATTTGTGGTCACAACATTGCTAGGCGACAAAATGGACCCTCTTTATTTCCATAGCTTTATATTTAGATTAAATTAAAAATATATATACAATTTAAGATGCGACCACATATGTGGTGGCAACCCTTCTTTTCCACATCTACTTCATTCATTACCAAGTCCTTAGAGCATCTGCAATGAGATAGTTTTCAAAAGACTTTTTACAATTTGAAAAAGCTATCTACATGGTTTTAAGCATTGGAGCAAAGACTTGATAAATGGCTTTTTAGAAAAGACTTGTAACCTACCAAGTGTTTGACACAAAAAGTGAAAAGCTATTGGCATAAAATGAACTAAGCATTAATTGTGATTCAAAAAAATCAATTAAAAAACTTAAGCATTAAATGCATCAAGTCATGAAAGACTTGATGTATTGCTCATGCTATACCCATCTCTTTTGTTCTTCACCGTGCCGATGAAAAAAGAAAAAACCCACCAAATCCATCATAGAAACCAAAAATTAACACCAACAAATCCTATTTTATCACCACCTTCAACATCACCACTTACCAATCACCCGAAAATAATGTACACACGGCCCTTTTGATTTTGTTTTGTTTAATTTTGTTTAGAGGTATGTTTCTTTTTTAATTTTGGTTTGTTAATTTTGTTTGTTTAATTTTAATTGTTTTTATTTTTTTGTTAGCATCACCACCGGCGGCCACCGACCTCCTGTCATCGCTGCTGTGACCACATCCGACCACCTCCTCTCTTCTCATATAATTTTCAACAGTAAGTCAGCATATGTTAATTTTGTAGTTATATTTTATCTCATATAATTTTCAACAGCTATTTGTTTGTTAAATGTTGATTGGAACACTGCTAACCCCCATTTTCATTTGGTTTAACCCACCGTTTGCTTGAACTAGCTAGGATGTAACCATTTGTTGGAGCACTTCGATTTCCTAATCAGAATGAAAAACTTGCAAAATTGGTCGTGAGTGAATTGAGTGCAATCTTTAGAAAAGCGTTTGCCATCATGTTGGGACCTTTTGTTGTGGCAATGTGAAGTTGTGACCACTTTTCGGCAGATTAGAGACCATATAATATGTGGTGGTCCACTCAAATGTGATCAACTAAAGGAATGATGTATAATTTTGATGCAAAGGAGATATTCATAATTTTTATTGAATGTTTGGTTAAAAATAAACAAATATCATTAAAAAATAATATTAAAATAAATAGATTATTGAAAAAAAATAATTTTGATGCAAAGGGCATGATCTGGGTACATTTCACCTCCCCCATACCCTACCTATGCGGGATTGGTTATCATTGTTGTTGTTGTTGATTGAAAAAGAGCAGATTTATGGGAACAATGGCTTTGATAAGACTCGAACACATGACCTCTTCATGTGCAAAGAGCCTTTGTCATTCTTCTAACACACCCACTTAAGTTAAATACATTTCTAAATGTAATATATATCAAAAAGGTAAAGGGACATCATCCCCTCATCGTATAAGTTGTACACATGTTAGTATCTTTATGTATAAATCACTAGACTAGGGATGAGCATATTGGATCGTCGACCGGACCAGACCGAGAAACCGTACTGGACCGAACATATTTCGGTCCGGTCCTCGGTCCATGCTTTTCCGTAAATTCGGTCCTCGGTCTGATCGGTCCGGTTCGGTCTTAAAAAAACCAGGTGATTATGCTTTGTTGGACCGGACCGGACCATTTCGGTTTGGTCCTCGGTCCGGCGTTTTGGACAAATTCGGTTTCGGTCCGGTCTTGGTCGGTCCGGTCCGGTTTTTGAACCGTTGATCACCCTTACACTAGACTAGCATTTTTACAGATTTGGTTGCAAGGCACATAAAGTATGTAACGAGATAAACCAGACACATCGTAATAGTTTCATCCATCGCAACACATATCAAGAATGAAATCCATTTTACCACCTCTAAATGAAATCCATGAGCTTGCCTGTGGACACATGATCACATACCTGACCATTTGACCCATGGCATAGAAAGACTACGTTGTGACAAGCTAAAATATAAACAAATCACCTATCTGAATCCATCTCACAGAACGGTAGAGGAACCGTTTTCACTGCTCATCATACTTTATTCACACAAACAGCTTTCTCATAAATATAAAACCTCTAACCTAGTCTATTCATGACCACGCTAATATATTATTCCGGCAAAGACCCGGCTATATCCGGCAAAGACCACGCTAAATCCGGCCAGATCCGGCTATTCCGGCCAACACCCGGATAGACCCGGCTATATCCGGCAAAGACCCGGCGAAATCCAGCCAGACCCGGCTATCCTGGCCAAGACCCAGATATACCTGGCTATATCCGGCCAAGACCCGGATAGACCCGGCTAAAGGATATTCCAGCCAAGACCCGCCTGTATCCGGTTAGATTCGGCCAAGACCCGTCTGTATTATTTTTTGAGTAACAGTTGTAGTAGTATTGTTGTTTCAAGTACAATAGCAACTGTTTAAATGTATTGATTTTTGATTTATAGTAGCATATTGAGCAACGTTTCTTCATGTGGCTTTATTGTTTAGTTTTTTAAAGCTGTTTGCATAAACTTATTTAGATCATCTACTGAGTTTTTGAGAGAAATAAGTAAAGCTTAATTCTTTTGTTGTAATTTTATATTGTAGTTTATGAAATGTTGTTTTAATTACCATCTATCTGCAAAAGTTATAGTACATCTTGGGCTCTTGGCCAGTGATGGTCTTACTTAGAGGGACAAAGTGAGTAGTAACAAGCTCAAAATGGGTAGGTTTAAGAAATTCGGCTATTTTGAAGAGCTGCTAGAGTATATAATACTCTTCATCTCTGAAAGGAATGTTGGTATAGTTTTACAGATTTCTTTTCTAAGGCCAAAGGTTGTAAAAAGTGTTCACCATTTGCCTACAACTAATCAATTTACAAACCCCACCTCCACCCCCCCCCCCCCCCCCCCCCACCCCGCCCACCCCCCCCCCCCCCCCCCCCCCCCGCCCCCCCTCCCCCCCCCCCCCCCCCCCCACCCCCCCCCCCCCCCCCCCCCCACCCCCCCCCCCCCCCCCCCCCCCACCACCCCCCCCCCCCCCCCCCCCCCCCCCCCCCCCCCCCCCCCCAACTAATCAATTTACATCCCGGAAAACCCTACCCATAGGAGGAAGGCCATGCAATCATCAAACTGTTTCTTAATGCGATCTGCTTCCTTCTCACACCTGGCATTAATTGCAGAAACTGTTCTATCACTGCATAATGTCGGCTGAACCGAATAGAAGTCCAGCGCTAGCAAGTATACTGTTGATCCGGCTTGCAATTAATTCCCACTGAACATCATAATAAAGGACATCACAAAACTTGAGACTTTTTTAAACATATTGATGAAACGCATCGACGAAATGATGTAGGTTTGGCTCCACCAGCCATCTTTGCTTCCGGTTAACTGTCATTGTGCCACTCTCGTTCCTGAAAAGATACCATCATTCACTCTGAAAAACACACATACAAAGGGAAAAAAATGGCATTAGCATGAAAAGTCATAAGAAACAACTTGATACATGCTTCAACAAGCACTGACAAAAAATTAAGCACCTTCCACACCCATCTTCGAGCTTCATCAAGAACAGATTTGGCACGTTTGACCCTGAGTAAGGAAATTCATGACCTACCATAATATGCACACGAATGATAAAAAAATTGTCACTTGTCAAGGAAGAAAACAAAAAGAACGAAAAACAGTTGGGTTTTACTTGTTTAACGCTTCAGCATTTGCAACAAGTTCAAGATTTTAAAATTGTGCATGTGTATAAAGATAGCAAAGGCTTAATGTAGAAGCAGCATGAAGTTAGTACCTTGTATGTGAATTTAAGTGAGCCAAAGTCATTGATTCCAAACCGGCTTTTACGAGGACTTGACACAAGAAATGGCATAATCTGTTAACAGTGGCTTTAATTCGACATCTGATGTTCATTTATAAGAAAAGAGAATGATATGATGCAATCTTCACATATTATCAGCACTTGTACTACATGGTGATAACCGGTAACGTACTGTTTACAGTGAGTAATCAAAATGATGGACAATACACATGGGACCAAACAGAAAATGCAATCTTTGTAAATTTGTGGAAGTGTTCGAGTGTACATTTACTTCCTCTAGACTGATAATCCATTGTAGAGACCATACTGTGCTGACTTGAGAAAATTTCCTTTCATATTTGTATTAGCGATTGAATAACATGACATAATTTTACTAACAAAAAAAATATCAGTATTCACTATTCAGATTAAGACTAAAACACTGCCACAGACCCACAGTAGCTAGCTTCACAGTATTATACTTAGATGTCAAACGTAATAATGTATTACACCCCAACACTTGCTTTTAAGGTTGATGTTCACTTTAGCTAGCCATGATACCTTAATGTTGAGAAAGCATTTAATCGAACAACTTTCATGCATCATATCCGAGATGCAGCATATCACACAACACGGAAAATGGCCACCCATGGTGTTAGTGGCAATATTATTAATGAAGGGGACTTAAAAACCCCTACCAAATACAAGTGAAGCATGAAATTGCAATACTATATACCAAACATTAATAAGTAGATGTAAAAAAACATATACCACTATGCACGCGCAACCCTTCGCCATTTTGCTATGAACACCGCCACGGTTACATACACCCAATCTTCTATGCTATCATGAACGTGAAAAAACACACGTCTCCCTTGACGGTTAAGAAGTAAAACGCTACATACTATGCAAAATCCAGTAGCAAAACCGGAGGCCCCTCCAACATAAAACCATCTTTGTGTTTCGTCAGTGCTATACCCATCACTTTCACTCTTAACGACATTTTGTACCCCTAAATATTCGTCTCCGGGACATTTTTTTGTTGTAGGAAGTCCACATAGTCCTGCATTTCCGATGAACCTTGTAGGTTCAAAGGACTGGAGTTGAGTGCTCGATGGAACTCTCCCCGACAAGTTATTAAATGACACGTCAAGATCATTTAACGAATGCATGTCAGACATGCTTGATGGCATCTCTCCCGAAAACATGTTTCTAGATAAGTTCAAAGTTAATAGCTCTGTCATATGACCGATGTTTCGTGGAATCTCTCCGACTAGGGAGTTGTTTGACAAGTCTAGTACTAACAATCCATGCAGATTGGTAACTTCATTTGGGATTTGTCCTGTCAGATTGTTGCTTGACAAATCAATCGCCTTTAGCAATCCCAAAATGCTACTAAACTCATTTACCTTTCCTTGCCATTCAATCAACAGATGATCAATATAGCTATTGACAATAAAGTCATAAGGATTAATAATACTTCTAATATGATGTTTATTATGTTCCAAGAAGGTTCCTTTTTGAACCATGGAAGTAAGATTATTCACACATGGTGGGATTGTTCCATGGAGATTGTTAAATGACAAGTCTAAGATTTGAAGACTTTCCAATTGACATATCTGTGAAGGGATGGTTCCGAAAAGGTTGTTTGATTTTAGGCTAAGGGCATACAACCTTGACATGTTTTTTCCAATCCAAACAGGAATATTACCATATAAAATGTTGGCACCCAAGTCGAGAAGGCTTAACTTCGTGCAATTCTTCAAATTCAATGGCAATTCTCCAGAGAAGCTATTGTTGTATAAACACAACGTCTCGAGTTGACCCAAATATCCTATTGAGGGAGGAATCCTTCCTGACAGAATGTTGTGTCCTAGATTAAGAACTTCTAAATATGTCAAATTCTGAAAACAGTCCGGAAGTTGCCCAGTTAGTGTGTTACGTGAGATATCAAGAAATTCCAAATTTTCATACAGTTGGCACAAGAAAGAGAGTCCTCCATGGAATTTGTTTCTGGACAGATCTAAAAAACTTATACCTGCTGGAAAAGCAGGTATTGGACCATAAAAGCAGTTGAAACTCAAATCTATAAAATCAAGGTCGTGATTTGATAATGATTTGGGTAATTTCCCACTGATGTTGTTGAAAGAGAGATCCAAATAGCTTAACTGAGAAGACTTCCACCGGTTCCAGTACTCTGTAGAAACTGTGTCTGAAATGCTATTGTTGGAAAGATCAAGATGAATGAGATTTTTCAGTTTTTTTATCCATTTAGGGAAACGAGGTCCTAGTTTGTTAGAACTGAAATCTATATATTGTATACTCTGAGAAAGGTTTAACATGTTTTCAGAGATAGCACCCGTTAGAGAACTGGAAGATAGGTATAGTTCTTGAAGGTTGGGTAGTTGCCAAAGTTTGTCACTTATAGTTCCATTCAACTGATTCAAAGATAAGTTCAACGTATTCAGGAATGAAAAGTTTTGGATCTCATCAGACAGTGACCCTGTGAATTGGTTACTTGAAGCATCCAAAATTTCTAACGTAGTAGCTGATGTGGATAAGGTGTTCAGAAAGTCTGAAAGATTCCCATCAAACGTGTTGCCAGAGATAACAAGATAGCCAAGGTTTTTGCCAAATAATGGGCACAACCAATTATACATGGGGGAGCTGAGATTGTTTTTTTGGAGATAAAGGACCTCGATAGATGAAGAAGAGTTGACAGATGACGAATATGGATGCATGACGTGTGAGAGGTCACATCCAACTAAGCTTAAAAAATATAGGTTTTGGAGACCTATAATTACATTTACCCAGTTGTTTGCTTTGGCCAGAGAAGTTCCATCCATTGTAAGTTCTTCTAAAGAAGATAGAGAAGACAACCAATCTAAGTTTTCAACTCTACAACTTCCGAGGGAATCAAGATAAAGGAATTCCAAATTGGTGAGGTTTCCAAATTCTCTAGGAATGGTTCCATAGAAAGAGTTGTCTGAAAGGCGAAGAGATGTTAATTTGGTCAAGGAACCAATGGACATTGGAATGGTTCCACTAAACTTATTCGAACCAAGATAAAGATCTGTCAGTTTGGTCAAGGAACCAATGGACATTGGAATGGTTCCACTAAACTTATTCGAACCAAGATAAAGATCTGTCAGTTTGGTCAAGGAACCAATGGATCTCGGAATGACTCCACTGAAATTATTCCCATTAAGGTTAAGAGATGTTAATTGGGTCATGTTACCAATGGACTCGGGAATTGTCCCAGTAAACTCATTATAAGAAAGGCTAAGAAAAGTTAAATGAGTCATGGAGCATATGAACTTGGGAATGGTTCCATGAAAAGAATTCTCATAAAGGTCAAGATGATTCAAGTAGGTTAAGTTAAGCAAAGAAAGGCTAATCTCACCTCCAAGACCATAGCCGTTCAAATCAAGCTCAGTGACATGACCTGTTTGGTTGTTGCACCTGACTCCACTCCACTGACAACAATCATCTTCTTCTTCAGGTCTCCATGTAGAGAGCTTGTTATATGGGTCTTGAAGGGGAGCTTTGAAATCAAGAAGAGCTTGTCTCTCCTTATCGATGCACGTATGAGCAGCTCCTACATGAGCTGCTGCAACCAGTTGTTGGTGACCAAAGGAAGTGGCAGTTGTGGTATTAAAACACAACAAGACAAGTGACAAAATAAACAAAATATGAATATGCATAAAGTAAAAGTAAATATTTTCTCTCATTGTGTATGTTGTATAAAATTATATTGATGTTTTTTGATTTGATAATGAACACTATGCCTCTTTGCAGCTTTATATAGACTTTAAAAACAAATAATTGAACTAGCAGACAGATATAAATTTGTGTGCAGCAGATAAATTTCATTCCCACATTAGACGACCAAAGACTCAAGTCTTTCTAATATCATAGTGTAAAACCAAAGGAATGGTCCCAAATAAAGCAACCCACTGGCTATCAAAATTTATTGATTACTTTTTTTACATGCAAAACTAAATAATGCTTGTTAATTAAATTGATTACTTTTATTGTAAATGTAAACTATTACCGCTACTGTTATGATAATGTCTTTTACATTCACCCATGTGTAGACACGTAATAGTGTAAACCGATAAAATAGATTTATGACCTTGAATATTTTTTATTCGACGCACTTGAAAAAACAAAATAAAATAAAGTAGAAGAGTAAAGATTAGAGGCCGCAAAATGGACGGGCGGGAGGTCACGGGAATTGGGCAAGGGCCAAAACGGGCACTAATGGGATAAATGAGCTACCGGGAGAATCTTTCTAGCACGTATTGTTGTTTTTTATTTGTACCTTTTCATACGTTTTTATAAGTTTTCATACGTTTTCCTCCGTTTTTATACGTTTTATTACGTTTTTGTCCATTTATATAAATTTTTTGACATTTTTTACGTTTACAGATGTTTTCTTCCGTTTTTTTACGATTTCGTCTCTTTTTACGTTTTCAATTGTTTTTTTACGTTTTCGTCCGTTTTATAATACATAAATAAATATAAATTTTTAAATAAATAAATAAATAAAATAATTTTTAAAATAAATACATCATAATAATAATAAAAAAATAATAATAATAAAAATTAAATTTGAGATAAAAATCTCAAGATTCCATGTAATTAATAAACTTTCCTCCGTTTTAGGATGGAAATGTTAATTCACACATAGATATAACACATATCTATCGAGTCATTCCGACCAAAAAATACCCACGGAAAGATCTTTGAATTGCGAACAAAACGAGCACAATATTGCAAAAAAAATCAAGTTATTAAACATGAGACCGAAAAAATAAGCCCGCGCAAAATAAAAAAATAAAAAATAAAAATAAAAATTAATGGCCCGTAACAATACGCGAAAAATTAACGCCCCGCAGCAACGCGCGGATAATTTTGCTTGTTATAATGTAAAACCAAAGGAATGGTCCAAATAAAGCAACCCACTGGCTATCAAAACTAAATAATGCTTATTAATTAAATTGTTTTTCAAGTGCCGAAATGTAAGTATGTATTGTAAATGTAAACTATTACCGCTACTGTTATGATAATGTCTTTTACGTTCACCCATGTGTAGACACGTAATAGTGTAAACCGATAAAATAGATTTATGACCTTGAATATTTTTTATTGGACGCACTTGAAAAAACAAAATAAAATAAAGTAGAAGAGTAAAGATTAGAGGCGGCAAAATGGACGGGCGGGCGGTCACGGGAATCGGGCACGGGCCAAAACGGGCACTAATGGAATAAATGGGCTACCGGGAGAATTTTATTTATTTAATGGTTTGTTTTGCCCGTCATTTTTCTAGCTTTCTAGCACGTATTCTTGTTTTTTATTTGTATCTTTTCATACGTTTTTATAAGTTTTCATACGTTTTCCTCCGTTTTTATACGTTTTATTACGTTTTTGTTCATTTATATAAATTTTTTGACATTTTTTACGTTTACATATGTTTTCTTCCGTTTTTTACGATTTCGTCTCTTTTTACGTTTTCAATCGTTTTTTAACGTTTTCGTCCGTTTTTTTTATGTTGTCGTCTGTTTATTTACGATTTCGTCTGTCCGATTTTTATGTTTTCGTCTGCTTTTTTACGTTTTCGTCCGTTTTGTACGTTTTTTTACGTTTCGGTCTGTTTTTTACGTTTTCGTACGTTATTTTCCGTTTCTTTATGTTTTCGTCCTTTTTTTACGTTTTCGTACGATTTTGTACGACTTTGACCGTTTTCATACGTTTACGTCTGTTTTCGTACGTTTTTTTACGTTTTCGTCCGTTTATAATGTTTTCATACAAATTTTTTCGTTTTCGTCCATTTTTTTACGATTTTGTCTGTTTTCGTACGTTTTTTTACGTTCTTTTACGGTTTCATCCGTTTTTTATGTTTTCATCCATTTTACACGTTTTCGTTCGTTTTTAACGTTTTCGTACGTTTTTTAACGTTTTCGCCCGTTTTTTACGTTTTCGCCCCTTTTTACGTTTTCGTCCGTCTTTTACGTTTTCGTCCATTTTGTCCAATTATTTAAGTTTTCGTCGGTAAAAGTAACAAAACAGACGAAAACGTATTAGAAATGACGAAAACGTAAGTAGAAAACGTAAAAAACAGACTAAAGCGTAAGAAAGTGGGTGAAAACGTAAAAAAACAGACGAAAACGTACAAAATCGGACAAAAACGGACGAAAATGTAAAAAACGGACGAAAACGTAAAAAAAGTACGGAAACGTAATAAACGTACGAAAACGTAAATAAACGGACGAAAACGTAAAATAACAGACGAAAACGTAAACAAAAGGAGAAAACGTAAAAATTGGAGAAAACGTAAAAAATGGGCGAAAAGGTAAAAAGCGGGCAAAAACGTAAAAACGGAGAAAATCATAAATAAACCAGACAAAATCGTAAAAACCCGATGAGAATGTAAAAAACGAACGAAAACGTAAAAAACGGATGAAAACGTAAAAAAACGAACGAAAACGTAAAAAACGAACGAAAACATAAAAAAACAGAAGAAAGCGTAAAAAACGGGCGAAAACGTTAGAAAATGTGCGGAAACAAACGAAAACGTAAAAAACGGACGAACAAGTAAAAAAACGGACAAAACGAGTGAAAACGTAAAAAACGGACAAAAACGTAAAAAAAAGGGACGAAAACGTAAAATACGGACAAAATTGGACGAAAAAATGTGACACATGTCACTTTTTGATGTGATTCCCAAAAAAAAAGATGGATGGTCAAGATTGCCGACCTCCTTATCTTCAATTTTTAATGGGTCCACAATTATATAATTGCATCTATAGTGGTTATTAATTATAGTGATATAAACGAAATCTATAAGACGCATAAAATATATATATAAATAATATATATAATATAATAGTATATATATATATAAATATATATATATATATAAATAATATATATATATATATATTTTATATATATATTATAGTAAATATATATAGGGGGACTTTCTTTTCAGAACCATTCTTAGTGCGAGAACTGACAGAACCAACCAAAAACATAACATGCACCTTTTTAAAAATAAAAAAAATACATAAAATTCATCAATAATCGTAAGAATCCACCTATGTCTTAAGTTATCATCATGAAACTATTCCTCTTCTTTTACCAAAACATTACACACGGCCGCAATATTTGTTGGTACACATCAAACAACATCGCCTTATTAAGAACATGCATGTACACCTTCAAAGAAAAAAATTGTATTTCTAATTTCTTATCAAATTATTTAGAACAACTATATTTTTTTTTAAAAACATATATGTTGTTTTTAGAACATATGTGCAAAAAATACCATTATTGTGAAGGTGTGCATGCATGTTTTGTGGTTCTGTCAGTTCTCGCACTAAGAATGGTTCTGAAAAGAAAGTCTCACTATATATATATATATATATACATCAAATAAAAAGACAAATATTCGTGAGAAGGATAAAAATAATTTTTTTTTAAAAAGTTCTCAAAAAATTCTGAAAAAATTCCACAAGATCGTGTATGTTGGTGCATGAAAAAGTTGTAAAGGAAGTTTTTTTAAAAGTGGATAGTTTTGCCGAAAAAAAATTATGAAAAAAAACGTTTGTGCATTAAATCGGTTTTTTGTGCATCAAAAATTCGTTTTTGTACCCAACTTCTTTTGACTTTTTGCATCAAAATTTTATTGCGCATCAAACTATAACAAGTCAAAAAATTTGTGCATCAAAATTTTTTTGTGCATCAAAATTTCTTTTTTTGCGCATTAAAAAAACGTATAAAAACTCAAAATTAGAAAAACTTCTTTTACAAAAGTTTTATGCACCAACATACCTGATTTAATGGAATTTTTTTGGAATTTTTCGAGAACTTTTTTAAAAAAAGTTTTCTTTTTATTATTCTCACGAATATTTGTCTTTTTATTTTAACCTTCCTCTATATATATATATATATATATATATATATATATATATATATATATATATATATATATATATATATATATATATATATATATATATATCATATGATTTGGAAATAACAAATTTTGAGATGAGTTATAAACTTTAACAAACTCCGCTGGCAATCAAAATTTATTGATTACTTTTTTTCATGAAGGCTTTATAGAGTAGCTTCTAAAATATAATGCAAAACTAAATAATACTTGTTAAGTAAACTGTTTTTCAAGTGCTCAAATGTAAGTATGTATTGTAAATCTAACCAGCTTTAACATTTCAAAAAAAAATGTATTGTAAATCTAAACTATTAGAGAGCTAGGTACCATAACACCGTAACACCGAAAAAGTGCAGTCACCTCAGCGCCACATCAGCTTTAACATTTCAACATCAACACACCAAAATAACCATCTAATAATAACACCCATAACACCACCTTTTCGGGACCCACCATTTTTCTTTTTTCCATTTTTTAAAACAAACTAATTTCATTTCATTAATTAAAAATAAAAATTACAATACTTAAAAAAAACATTCGAATTTTTTTTAAAAAAACATTCGAAAAAAACATACGAAATTAAAAAAACCGCGCCCTAACGACTAGTCCTGGTGCAAATTATATTTGTCTTTGATGGCTTTTTTTTCATGTTGATCCATAGGCGTCGTCCTTCGGCAAATCATTCGTGCTAATAGCGAAAAATTTCATCTATTCTAAACGCATTACCGTACGGTCTTTCTCTTTAGCCACCTCGAATGCCTTTTCGGCGGCTTACCGTTTGAGACGAAGCTCGTGTGTTATAAATTCCCCGAATTGGCTTGACGAGCTACTCCCCCCGGTGCTCGCTAATGTATCGAATTTGGTTTTTTTTCCTGGGCGTTGTTTGCTGGGAGGACGTGGTCTAGCATCGGGACCGAATAGCTCCTTGTTGTTTACCGTAGGGACGTGTTCATCTTTGGTTAAATCAACCGATGCGGGTGTGGGTGTGTCCCATTTCAAATGGGCTCGCAAAACTTCCCAAGCATCTTCTTGAATAAACGCGGTATTTTTATTCTCAGCACGATAAGTCGTCCTAGCCCGTTTCATAACATCCAATTCGTTCTCGCCACTTTTTGACAAACGTCCACACCGTTTGTAAATTGCGCTGAACTTTTGGAGATTATGGTTCAACGTATGCCATTTGAAAATTTAACCTATTGAACACGTTCAAAACCCGATACCAAAATGTTTCCCCCGTTTGTGACTTTCTGACATTACGATCCTCGGAAACTCCAACGAAACATTTTGCAAGTAACGCTTTCTCGTCCGGTAGCCAACGTAACGAAACCCTCAACACGTCGGATTTTTTTCGGACCCAATCGGTTTGGTCCCTTTGCCTTTTTTTGCGGTCCGTTTCGTTCGGCCCCTTTTCTATTGGGATTCAATTTGTGTTAGTGAATTTGACGATTGGTTTTGTTGTTGTGGTATAGGAAGCTGTGGTGGGTTTTGTTATTGACTTTGGAAAGTTTGTTGAAATTCAACAAAAGCTTGTTGTTGTTGTAAAAAAGCTTGTTGCTCGGGAGTTATCGGAACTTGGCTAGAGAACCCGGGAAATTGAGCATTCGACGTAGAGCCGGAGTTCATGTTGCCAACAAGGAGGTTCCAAAACCCGTCGTTAGGAAAGTCAGACAAAAAAAATTTGTTACTGAAAGTGTGTAAAAATTGTGTTTGAAGTTGTAGATGTATGAAAAAATATGGGAGAGGGGGTGTCACACCCCGACTAAGGCGGAAACACGGGATGCGACGGAGAATTGATAATCACAACACAAGATACAAGATAGAGAAATACTAAAATGCATTAAAGATAAGTGTTGTGACAATTCCCCGACCACAAGTAGCACTTGGGTGAAGATTCGTCAAAGAACACATCACATAGCTCTAAAGATCACAAGTTCGCAAGTTCACAAGATTACAAGTTCACCAGATCACAAGATACCTCACAAAACCACATATGATCCACATACAAGTTCTACCAATCTCATGTCATTCACATAGCAGTCATAGGCACATAGCATTGTCTAAAAAGATAAAAGTTTCGCACAGTAAGAAAACAAGTTCAAAATAGATTTGAGTATCATTTTCCCCTAAAGATAAACAAGTTCAAAAAGTGAGGCTACGAGAACTCACCTTAAGCAAAAAGGTAACAAGCAGCAAGATCAATATCAAACAAGCAAAAGCAACGACGTCCGGACACGACCTAGTCCAATTAATGTTCCATTTAGATCCATGCTCTCAAAAGTATTTCCAAGGTTGATGCATAGAGGTCAGATGTGCGTTGTACGGTCACCCTTAACGTTATTAGTGGTGTGATGGTTGACGACTTAGATTCAAGATAACATGTTCTAGTTCGTACTTTAGTATAATATACTTATACTACTTAAGTATAAATAGACAAATAAATATACAGAATATATTTCGGTAAGTCCATTCGGTAACCTTATTTACCTTGATTACTTGTATAGTTTATAGGAAATGAAACGTTTATTTATATAAAACGACTTAGAGAAGTTTCATATTTTATAACTATAAAATATATTTTTTGTCTTTTAGTCAGCTTATTAAAATAATAATATTTTATTATTTTGTCGCAAAAGAAAGTTTTTGAGTAAAAATCTAAGTATAGATTTTTACGAAATTTCGACATGATCCGTTCGTTTATACAATGTTCCCAAGGTTTCAAACCACAATTTCTACACTTTTTCACAATTTCACCATTTTCCGATAAAATGCCAAAAATCTATATCTTGCAACGTTTATTAAACATATTCCTCAATCGACTATCATATATAGATATATAACTATATAAGTATGTTTTACTTTCAAAAGTCCGTTTTAATCACGTAAAACGACTAGTTTCTGCTTATTGGGCCTTAAGGCCCCAATAGAGGTCCAAAACATTATTTTCAAGTTCTAAGATCCGATTTATGTCCAATATCATATATAACATCAAATATAAGTCCGAGAAATAAAACACAACGCAAGCCAAGGCTCACGGACCAAGACCAAGCCATGGTTTGGCTTGTCTTATTGGGTCGTGGCCCATTAGCATCAAAATAAGCTATCCGTTGCTTATTTTCAAACTGTTAAGCTACATTAGGCCTTAAATATTATAATAAGCTATAACCAAAAGCCACAAAAATAAGCCGAACCACAATAAGGTCCACAATAAGCCACGACTTATTGGGCCTTATTGGGTCGCAGGTCATATAAGCCTAAAACAAGTTTACCAAGCTTTTTAATAAGATAATAAGCTACATAGTTCACTTAGATATCAAAATAAGTTACCAAATAAGCTCACAAAAATAAAATACCATTAACCAAAACCATATTTCCTTAAACCCTTATTCCAACCGAATGTTAATAAGCTCAAAATAAGCCGAATATGCTTATTTTTATGTTAGACCGAAAATAAGCTATATTGTATCTAAATGTTTTTCAACCATCACAACCACGACATAAAAATGATAAACCCTTGCTCCCGTTTTTCTTACATTCGAATGAACCAACACCCCTTCTTATTTATGCTTGAAAATTTAAACTTACGATTTATAGAAAACTCACCGTACAACTTTCATCTATGCATCATAGGAACTCTAAAAGTACAAGAATATTTGTGAAAAAGATAACTTACAAAGAGGGTTTTGAAAGCGAGTTAAGACACGATCCAACAACCCAAACGTTGTTTAAATGATAATCCAAACACTAGAATCAACCTAATATTCCTAAATCTTCATGTTCTTTATCAAGTTGCAAAAATTTTAAGTGTGTGTGTATGTGTGTGTTCTATTCGGACGAGCCAAACCAAGAGAAAAACAAAGAAAACTTTGAGATGAAAAATGAAAAATGCATGTAGTGTGTGTGTTTGCTTATGATATAAGCTTGTTTGTACAAAGTGGGGACCAAAAGACAAAAATATAGAGCCTACATGTCCCCTATGTGTTTTGACCGCGGGTGGGGGAATCCAAAGGCTTGGGATGCTTCGTTTTGTGTCGGGTTCCCTCAAGACTCACTGATCACTAAAAATGTTACCCAAAGTTTTCTAGTATTTTTAATGAACTCAAAAATACTTTTCCATGAATCTCGATTATTTACACGACATATTTCACATTCAAATTACCTTAGATTCGATTTGAACATTAACGGACGTGTCGGGACTCTTTATAAGATATCTCAAGTTATACAAGGGGCAACCTCCCGAAACATGATCACATAGATAAAATCCTCTAAAAATGACTAAATTAAACACAATTAAGATAAGATAACCAAGATAACCATCAATCAACACCGTCAACACGGTAACTCGTTCTAACGAAGTTGACAAAAGTTAAATAGTCAAAGGACCAACTTAGAACATATAGATCTCATAAAGTTGCAAGGGTTACAGGGGGATATATATAGTGGGTATTTAAAATTTTTGAAAAAAGTAAAAAAAAAAATTACAATCTGCCCGTTGGGACATTCAATTTTTTTGGAAAAATATTTTTTTAAAAAACCTGTTATAGCCGTTGGCTATTTTAGATTTTTGAATTTTTTTATTAAAAAAATAGCAAATATAGCCGTTGGCTATTTAATTTTTTTTAAATCGGCATTGATGGTGTTAGTGTGACAACTTCAGACCCAACGCCGTGGGGGCATAAAGCCGGCAGTATCATAACGTCGGCCAACGCCGTGCCACATGGGCATAACTCTGGCTCCGGCGTTATGATACCCAGCGCTCTTACTGCTACTGTCATGATAGTCTTTTGCATTCACCCAAGTGTAGATACGTGATAGTGTAAACCTATAAAATAGATTTATGACTGTGAATATTTTTTATTCGAAGCACTTGAAAAAATAAAATAAAATAAGTAGAACAGTAAAGATTAGAGGCGGCAAGATGGGCGGGCGAGCGGGCACGAGAATCGGACACGGGCTAAAACGGGCACGAGCCAAAAGGAGCACGGGCCAAAACGAGCACTAATAGGATAAATGGGCTACCAGGAGAATCTTATTTGATTAATGGTTTTTTTGTCAGTCATTTTTCCAGCTTTCTAGCACGTATTATTATTTTTGATTTGTATATTTTCATACGTGTTGATCCCTACTTGACAGATCTTACTTAGCTTGTTAAAGCTTAGTTGTATTGGATAGATCCAAGACAACTATAGTAGAAACAAAGATTAAGAATATCACAAACTATGCGGAATCTAGTTTGCAATACCAAGAAGAACAATGAAACAGTAAAACAAGATCTTTACTAAACTTTCAATATATTGAATACTATTTGGATTACAAAATAGCTATAAATACTAACTATGACTGCTATGCAAACTGTGATGGAAAACTGATGGAAAACTTATTTCTAGATCTATGCTGTAGGGTTCCTTTTATACACCAAGGAAACCCTAATGGGCTTACAAAATGCGTATACTAATCAATGCATATCTATTCCTAATATATCTTATGCATATCACTTTAGCAGTACTAACTACTTATACTAACAGTACTAACTACATAACTAGCAGTACTAATAAACTGACAGTACTAACACTTTGTACTGGCAGTACTAACTATATAACTGGTAGTACTAACTATTACATTAACAGTACTAATGACTTAGACTGTTTTCTCTAATCTTCAGCAGCAGTACAAACTTGAACCAGCAGTATTAAGTTGTAAAAGCCTCTAATTCCCAACAATCCTCCCCTAAACTTGTGATTTACCTTCAAATCATCAAGTTTCTTCATTATCAGCATCTTGATCACTGTGAGGATGTATCCAAACACTCTTTTACTTCTGAAATTATGATCTTATAAACCTGAGAAGATCAAATGCCATTTCACTTTCATGATCAACCTCTAGTTTTCTATTTAACATCCTTGAAAGCATTTCCTGTGTAAGAGGATATGTATTTTCTACCATCATGTGAATAACAATTCCAGTATCCATCAACAATACATGAACTCCACATGAGTCAAACAATCTCTAGCTTATCAAGTTGTAGTTCTGTTAATTCCTCCATATTTCATCTTCTTCACTAGGCTCAAATAAAGTTTTCAAATCTCCCCAAAGCAACAAGTCATGCCCTTTTGGGATTGTTGTCTCATACCTTTCTTTTACCAGCCTGTAAAGATCTATCATATCTTGTCTGTCAAAGTCATCAAGCATTTCACTGAATATCTTGTAATTCTTAGAACTTCTATATGCTCTAACGATTTGATAATACATCATGTTCTCTGTCAGAATGTGTATCTTCCAGTCAACTATAGGATATTTGGTAGCTAAAGATTCAAAGTCCATAGCAATATCATCCCTGGAACTATATCTAAACAAGCTCTAAGCTCCTCTTTTTCAGCATCATCACCATCTTCTAGTTTTTGTTTCTTGGCACTTTCTTCATCAGGATCTGCTCTTGGTCTCTTCTTACTACTTTCTGCTTGCTGTTGACTGTCATCATCTTTCTTTCCACTGTCATCATCCATAGGAACAAAATCATTGATCCACTTCTGCTCTCTTTCATATAACTTCTGAATTTCTTTAAAGCTCTTGCTCTTCAGCTGATTGTGAGTGTACTTACTTATGAGTTTCAGATAAGTTACCATCTTGTTTCTGAGTTGAGCTCTGGTTGGTGGCTTGTTTCTAATTTATTCAGCTCTCTGTGCAGCAAAGAACCTCTTCCTTTCTGCAATCAAGTTTACCAACATTCTAGCTTGTTCATCAACCGTGAATTGTTCTCTTTCTTCTTGTTGAAGTCTTTCTGCTAGCAATGCATCTGCATCCATCCTTGCTTGAACATCTTCCATTTGTTCAATTAATGCAGCATCCTTGGCCTCTTGTTTTGCTGCTCTTTCCCTAGCAATCCTTTACTCTTTCTCAAACTGTGCTTGTTCTTCTTCAAACAACCTTTGAGCTATCTCTGCATCCTTAGCAATCTGAGCCTTTATTGGGTTCATTGGAGTAGGTTCAGGCTCCACCATCTTGCCTTTACCTTTGTCTTAGCTTTGTACTGTTGGTACTCGTGTTGCTCTCCTTGGTTCTTCTTCAACATCACGAATCACTACTGAGATTGTTCTTGGTCTTGCACTCCTAATAGCCACAAGTGTATCAGCAATAGTTGTCATCTCATCTTCAAAAATCCCAGCAGTACTTGTAGAAGGACCAGCAGTACTTGTAGAAGGACTAGCAGCACTAACATCAGGAATAACACTAGCAGCATTAACTGTGTCAACAGCATTAACATTCTTTTCAGCAGCAGTAGTGTCATCAAAAACTTCAGTTCCACCACTTCCTTTGTCAGATAGATTGAGCACTTGTAGAAGGACCATCAGTACTTGTAGAAGGACCAGCAGCACTAACATCAGGGATAACACTAGCAGCATTAACTGTGTCAATAGCATTAACATTCTTTTCAGCAGCAGTAGTGTCATTAAACACTTCAGTTCCACCACTTCCTTTGTCAGATATATTGAGCTCCTTTGTTTTGTCAGTACTATCATTCCTCCCCTGTTTGGATACATTCTCCTTATCCAAACTCTTTCTCTTAGAGGTTCCAATTTTAAAGAGCTTCATCCCTAGAGTTCTTACCCTAAGCGCCTTTTCCAATTTTTTGACTTTCTTTTGCAGCTTTATGATCACCAAGTCTTGAGCAGTATTTGATTGTTCCAAGGCAAGAACCCTGTTTGACAATTGGGTACAAAGATTTATCAATTCATTTAAGTTAGGTCTACCCTCATCACTTCTAGGTGCGTGACCTCCTGAGAGAGGTGAATCATGGGGTGTTGGTGGTACAAAATCCATCAAATCATCTTGATCTTCCATACTGTCCTCTCCACTTCCAGATGTGTTAACTTCTGAGAGAAATGGGTCATGGGACTTTTTAAATGCAGTCTCAAACCTAGTCTGAGCATCTGCACCCCTAATGTGGTATCATGGCGCCTGGGTCTACTACCTGAACCAGTTCCCCGAGGAGATGGTTCATTAAGTGTTGCTGTGGGTCGGGTCTTATGGATGTTGCCATTTTCTTGCTCCGCCTCTAAGCTAGTAGCAGTAGTGGCAGCCCTAACCACTCTGTCATCCTCTCCTTTATAGACAGCCTCGTCACTAACCTTCTTAAGGGGACCACTAGACTGAGGAATCTCAGTGTCCCGACCTCTTTTGGCTCGCCTAGGTGTGTGAGTCTTTTGGGGTTAAGTTGCAATAGAAGTAACTTGCGAGGGTGGAGCAGTTGAACTTGAAGATGGTGGTTAGGGTTCAGAGGGTTGTCCTGAACCTTCACCCTCAACTACTTGTGGTACCAACATAGATGCAAACAATGGAGTAATTCTTCCTGAAAAATCTTTATTTTGTCTTTTCATATTAATGAAAACCTTTTTAGTATGTATAGGTGAAACATAAACATCATTAAAAGGTTCTACAAGAGAAATCTGATTATTCAAAAAGAGTTGTAAAAACCTTGAATACATTAAAAATTTCTTAGAAGAAGAATCCAAGTTCCTTAACATACCATCAAAAATTAATTTGGAAAAGTTAAATTTTTGACCATTAGCTAAACAAATAACTGTTGATGCTAAATTTGTTAAAAATTCATTCCAAGCAGTTGATTTTGAACTCAAGCAATGTAGGATGACATGTATAAGATACTTCCATTGAGAGGAAAAGAAAGCTTTTTGAAAAGTAAGATTAGTAGAAACTCTTTCATACCCCATCAAAGCAAGGTTTTCAAAAATAGCATCATTTGTTAGACAAGTAATACCATCTTTATCATTAAAGTGAAGATCACTTCTCACTGATGATTCTGATATTACTACTGTCTTGCCATCAACTATCACTACAAGAAAAAGTGTATTATAGGACGCCGGTTAGTGTCCTATAAAATAAGTTTATAGGACCTTTAACATAATAGGACCAAAATAAATGTGTCATCTATAAAGGGGTTGTAATAGATATATGGGAAACTTTTGAGTGTTCTAATAAACACCAACGCTATAAAACCAAATATTTAGTCCTGTAAAATTGTCTTATATGACTAAAATGGCGTCCTAATAAACCACATAATAGGATGCTTTACAGTGTCCTATTATATTCTTACCCTTCTATTATGTTTTAGGACACATTTACGAGTCCTTAAAGATATTCTTATAAGATGAAATCATAGTCTATAAACAGTTATTTAAGTACCAAGAAAATGGTCCTAATAGAAAAAGTGCGTTTTTATGACCTAATTTAGTGTCGTAGAAAGAATTCCACCATCTAATAAGTAGAACCTTTAGCCCAATAAACATGTTTAATCAACACTATTATCAATATACACATTAGGTGAATAAAACGACGGCGTTTTGACCTTGCTACAGTAACGGGCTGCCCCATTTTGGGCTACCTTGCTACAGTAACGGCTTGACCCCATTTTGGGCCCAGCCCAATTGTTTTTTTTTTTTTTATGCAGCAAAGTATAAGAGTTAAACAACAAAAATTTATAATTACAAAAGTTCTGATTTATCAGAATAAAAAAATACCCCCGAAACATCTTCGATACCTATAACTTTTAAAATAACCGATATGGGTCACAAACGTACAACCCATTATATTAAAAAAAAACCCAAATATCAAAAAAAAAAACAACGACTTAAACATAGGCCCAACACATTAAGCCATATAAAAAAAATTACTACAAAAACACAGTCCGTTTTGACTGTGGGCCGTTTGCTAAGTAACGTGCCTACCCCGATTATTGGTTTTTTTTTTTTTTTTTTTTTTTTTTTTTATTAATTTGTAGCACAAATTAGGAGTTAAAAAAAAATATTACAAAAGTTCCGATTATTCAAGATAAAAAAAATACCCGCGGAATATGTTTGATACCTAATAACTTAAAAATAACCGCTATGTCCACAAACGTAACAACCCGATTATATTAAAAGAAAAAAAAACCCATATAACAAAAAAAAACACTTTAAAACATGAGGCCCAACACATAACCATATAAATTTTATTTTTTTTACAAATATACACATTTGGTCGACAAACAAGCCTAAAATTCGCATAAAATGTGGCCCAAAGTAAAAAAAAAAATACAAAACGGACCCTCAACTTTTAACTATTTACGATTTTCTTACAAAAAAAACCCGTAAAAAAATTAACAAAAAAAAAACACTTCACGTTTTTATTGTCACAATTTTTTTACATTAACATTCGGCCACACAAAAAAAGAATCGAACCCCGTTTTCCCAAAAAAAGTAAAATATTCGGAAAAAATTAACCAGTCCCAACAGCACAAAAAAAAATTCCCGTATCGTACAAAAAAAGGAAATACCAGAAAAAATTAGCCAAAAAAAAAAACCAAAAATACCTAAATCTGTCCAAAAGTAAAAAAAAATAAATAGAAAACGGACCCTCACCTTTAACTATTTATACGATTTTCTTACACAAAATTCCCGTAAAATTTTACAAAACACGTACCCAAAAAAAAGAAATTATTCGGGAAAAAAATAACCGTCCCAACGCTAATTACTTCTGTTTCCCCGAATCATACAAAAAAAGAAAATATTAAAAATTAGCCCCGCCATAACGCATAGCCCAAAAAAAACCCCCCGAAACGTAAAAAAAAATATTATTAGGGAAAAAATTAGCCCCGCCGCAACGCGCGGGTTCTTTTGCTTGTTAATCTCCTAACATGTGACATTTTAAAACAGTTAACCCAGACTTTATTTATGATAAGTAAACAATATAACTCAAAAAGCATAAACAAGTTTCATTTCCCATATAATACCATCCAAAATATAATGTCTCCAAAATCTGACAACAGAAAATAGAAGTAGAACATAATGGTTTTGGATAACATGGTAATTCAACTATAACAACATCAAATAAAGACTAGAAACCGAGGGTCTCAATCCTCAATTCATCATGCTGCAACATTCTCACGTACCACCTGCAAATAAACAACCTATGTTTTAATAATAATATTCGATGAAAATAAATCTTGAACTATATAAGATGTCACAAGTTTAACAAGATTAGCATACCGTAACAAAAGGGCAAGGCTACGTGAAAAGCATCTTCAACTGTGATAAATAATCCACATATATCCTCACCAAGCATTCTTTGTTTTATACTGACGAACATTTTCCTCGCACCAATTTGGTCCAATCTCTTCACTTCCGACTACTTCATCTGAATCCAAGCTCCTGATCCATCATTTTGCTACATTCTGAGATTCGAAAATGCTTTTAAGGTAACATGATGTCTCTAAAAACACATAAAACCAATGGTTGTATGTCAATAATAAACTGAACAAATATAAGCACCAACAAAGATTGCACACCCCAGTATTCGAGAACGTACAAACGCGTGTATCCTAACAAGAATGATGCAGGTGCAACAGATCCAATGACAAACCCCTTGGTTGTTGCTTTTGTGGTGTTCCCATCTGCATCCAAAACAGAAAGCCAAAACTATAGATATGCTAATCACAAGGACAAAAGGAGTTGTAGATTCTAACGCCAAACTAATAACTGGAGTAAGTTGTCATGATTGGCTCATTGATCAAAGTTCTACCAAGAAGATTGAGCTTGTTCTGTGTACTACATCTACCGTGTCGACTGCATAGGCAACAAATAATTAGTACATAATTCAACTCCAGCAGCAAAAAACAAAACAGAGTTCATTCTGTCATGTAGGCGCCCAACGATGTAGGGCGACAGGGGATATGGGTGGACTTTAACAAAACCACGGGATAGGGCTGAGCATCGGCTCAAACCTGACCCTAACCGAAACCGAAACCCAAAAGTGGCAAAAGGATGGACCAAAACCGAAACCGAGTGAGACTCGGGTCGGTTTGGTTTTTTCTGGTTAAGTCGGGTCGGTTTCAGTTTTAGACACCAAGAACCGAAATTTCAAAATTTGGAGAGAAAATGGTATTGAAATGTATATATTACTTAATGGGTCTTGAACTTAAACTAAGTGAAGAACAACCTAATTGGGCCCGTTTACATGTATGCTTTTTGTCTAGGCAATGCCAAATCATCTTCTAAAATTTACCAACATAAACAAAGGTATTACAAAGTCATTAGTGATTAGTTTGTCACTTTTCTACTTTTAGCCAAAGGGCTGATCATGTGTATGCATTTGTGATTTGTCAACTGTTTCAAAACATACCATGGTTTTTGGCTCATATAGTTTTACGTTATTGATCTTAACTTAATGTGCTTGTTTGACTAGTGAGTTACTTATGCTAAGCATAAGCTAAATAGTAATTTGTTACTGCTTGATGCTTTATTAAGAAGACTAGAATTCTAGAAGAGTATTATTATGTTCAAGAAGCTTTGTGTGCTTGTGTGATTAGTGAGTTAAACATGCTGCAAATAGCCAAATACACAACAACAACAAAAAGGTTATTTGGGTATGCTTGTTAGCTCTCTTTACCAGCTTTAAAACTGAGCAACAAAAACAACACAACTAGTGACATAGTACAGTAGCAAGGCACGGGATATATATTAATATGCTAAAGTGATTAACGGGAGAATATCCGTTCTGGAGTAATTAAACTGACCTTTAATGCATATTCACATGGGTTTAGTGAAAACTACAATTGGAGAAAAAATGCCTACTTCTAATTTTGCAGTGCTGAGCGATGGTTCCTCCTAGTTTCATAGCACTTATTACCTCTGCAGCAATACTCTCAAACTAATCAGCTCCTCAAGCTGCACAATCACCAACTATATCTCGGACCTTGTATACCAAAATCAGCAGGTTAGCTATCAATAATAAAGTATGTAAATGTGTACAGAAGTAGAATAATACCATATTCACCTTATCCTATTCCATTCTAACTAAATTGTACTGATTTTGGAACCATAAAACCACAAAGCATGCACTGGTCCTGCACAGCAAGCATTCAGCTTACTTTTTGAGGGCAAGTTCTAGTTTCATCAATCATAACAGTTGCCACAACTATTGTGTGTCAACAAGCACTACTACTTTTTTATCCACTATGCTCACTTAATTAAGTGATTGTTCAGTTGGGATGCTCCATTTCATTTTCGTTATTCACTTCATTTGTCCATATAATATGCCGCATATGTATATATGTGAAGACAATTCTAAAATGCTATAGAGATAGTGAACTAGTAAGTAATTTTCCTATGGCTTTCATAGTCATCAACACAACATTCACTTGCGATAAAAAAAACTAACTAAAAAACAAATCATAGCTCAATTTCCATATGTCATTAATCTCATTACCACAATTATTCAATACGATGTGTTAATGCATACTAATTGTCACAGGCAACACACACTCAATCAATTCTAACTCTAGATTATATAAAAAATACATTATTAAACTCAATCAATACATTATGGTGTATTTAACAGAGCATGGCCGAGTAAACTAAAAATTTACAAGCAAGAACTTATAAGACAATCATCAAAATTAGCGCAAATGTAAATAGAATTAGCAATCATAATAACACAAAGAGATACAAAGTTTAGCAAACTCTTTATTGAAAACTAGGGAAACACAATAACAGGGGGTTCACGATAACAATCACACTAAAAGTGAGGGATTATTCACAAGTATATAGAAATTGTCAGAGTATGTTTTGCGAGCAAAAACGTTGATACGGAAGGCCTACTTCACTTTTCATAAATACGCTTCTTAATCTTTCTTTTCCACCGCTATGAAAAACAAAACAAGATCCCCCAAAATCCACTAAATTGTGATATTATCCAATAAATCTTTAGAATTTCACTACCATTTTAGCACCCTAACTTCAACAAAGACATTGAAATCTTTTCAAACACAAATCATCAACAAAAAAATTACTAAATATCAAATTTATTTAAGGCAGAAAAAGGTTTACAGCTTGAATTTTTTTGTTGAATCTCGTCTTTTTTTTCACTCAACCTTTGTTGGTAACTATCCTGTACTTTTTATTTGACTTACTATTGATATCATTACTTGTTTATAAATTCATATTTGTAGAGTTAGTGAATTTTTAAGATAACAATCATAAATTTTAAGGTGTGGGTTAGGCTGAGATTAAAACTCAGTTTCGCCAATTGGCCAATGCATTTATTAAATTAGAACTATAAAGCATCTTTCAACAATTTAACCATAACCAAACACAAATATTATTGAGCTATAACTTTGGTTATTAACTATGTTCTTAAACAAAATCACATACTCAACCAAATATCAAATCACATGGTAAGAACAGATTCTCAACAAACTGGCATCGCTTACTAACAAAACAAGGTTATACTATTAATTTGAACTCGACAAAGAAAATATTACCTTCAAATTATGAAGATAAACTGAAACCCTAATTTCAGTTTCAGAATCCACTTCTACACCCCGAACCATTTCTGACATTTAGATTTAATAAATAAAACCTAACCTTAATGGTGTGGGAAGAACGTGGAGCCTTCAATTTTGGTCTTCTTAGCGCCAAATCAGAATTGCCGCCAAATGAATTAGCAGATCTAATTTTCTAAATTAATAAGCGGGTTTATTTTCCCCCAAATTTGTTGAGTTACTTACAGAATATTACAAGTTACAAAAGAAGTCCTTCATGTTGACTCTTAAATACGCTTTTTGCATTTTTAAACCAAAGCTTAAATATACTACTTATTACTGTAAATCGGTATTCGTGTATAACGACGAGATTTATTAGCGTTAAATAATTATAGTTGTGATATTTTGGCTAGTTGATTCGTATAACGTCTATGCGTAACACGTAAAATAGTAAAAATATAATTGAAAAAAGTTGTAACATACAACAATTCGAGTCAGAAATCTTTTATAAAAAACGTAAAACTGAAAATGAAACATTAAATCAATTAATTGAAGCATTCAACCTTTTATACAATATTGTCTTTCTAATTCTTTTCTACAAATGAAATGATGTAGATATAGTTGAAATGATAAGCATATGTACTATGTACTTATGTAGGTTTTTAAGTTTTCGGAAAAATCAGTTTCTTATATGTAGTATAGATGTCGAAATAGTCTAGGGTGTGAAAGAGCCGTGCTCAAGCATGGTCAAACACGAGCTCAACTCGAAGTTTTAAAAAGATTGGCTGGCTCATTTGAAGACTCGAGTTAACTCCGCTTGATTATTGATGTTAGAAACAAGTTTCAAAAATTTATAAAACTGTATCCGAGACAAGATAAACTATCGCTCGAGGCATGTAACCTATTCATGTAAGGTATAGTCTCGATAAGAACGAGTTTTTTCTAGAGCGAGTGAACTTATTTATTTTAAAAGCAAAAAACTATAATCTACAACCTAACATCCACTTAATAAGCAAAAAAATCAGAACCACATTAAGAAAGAGTAAATGAAACAATACGCAATCAATCAGAAAAAATCTACAACCTAACGTCCACTTAATAAGCAAAAATTCAACAACACATTAACAAAAAGGAAATTAAACAATATGCCATCAATGATATATCTAAACCAACCAAATAACAGCAAAGCACAACAAACAACAACCGCATCTTAATTAAATATACAAAATATTATAAAATTACAACATGCAACAACGAACGATTAACAATCAATGATGAACACAATTCTAAACACCTTTAACCATATTTTTATTTACATATCATAACATGTGAGCTTAAATCAACCGTCATACTCATCATCCCGACCAAGACCCAAAAAACAATCCTATATTTAAACGGATAAAAAAACCCCCCAGAAAAACTAAACCAACCAAATAACAGCAAAGTCACAACACACAACAATCGCATCCTAATGAAATCTACAAAATACTGTAAAACTACAAAATGCAACAACGAATGGTTAACAATCAATGATGAACACTAACGCTTACACCTTTGACCACATTTTTATCTACCTATCATGATACATTAGCCTAGATCAACATCATACTCATCGTTCTGATCAAGACCCCCAAAAACAATCCTAGATTTAAACAAAAACCCTGAAAAACTACAACATGCACTAGCTTTGACTTACCAAACAACACAGACCACAAACCATAGAATGTCAGGCGCATCATTACTACAAATACCCCTAAAACATTAAAAACTTAAATGGCTAAACCAAAAACCCACAAATCTCAATACCATCACTGAATAATCAACCGGATAAATAACCGACTGACGTTTCAACATTCTTGGTCGAGAACCAAGTGTCTGTGTGTCGATTTATGGGTATGTGTGTGTGTGGTTTTGCTTATCGGTGTCAGTCCCTTGTTTTCATCGCTTATATATAGGGGTGTCAGTAGGGACGGGTTGACCCGACCCGACCCCGAACCCAATAAGGCTTATCGGGTCGGGTTAAATCGGGTTAAAATATCTTGTCGGGTTTGTTTGACCCGAACCCGATAACCCGAAAATTTTATCGGGTCAGGTTCGGGTTAAATAATTAATGTTATTGGGTTATCGGGTCAACCCGATAAGACCCGCAAAACAGTATTATTTTTTATGTTATTATTTTAACGCCTAATAACACTTCTTCTGTTGGCAAAGAGTCTTATTATGCATGGCATGTATAGATAGCACTCATAGCAAGAGCTTAATACAGATATGTGATAAGTGATAACCAACAGCTTGATTGGTATACAAGAGTAAACAGTTTATTCTATTTTTTCTACTTGATAAATGAAAATCATTGTCAAGTGTAATGATAATGAAATAGATGATAATGAAACAAACGAACAGAAGTTTTATTAAAAAATATCAACATCAGAAGTCGTGCAAAAAAGCCTTGTATCAATCTGTTATTGGCTTCTATGTGATTACAATTTGTTATTATAGTACACTATTACTATAGTACTTTATCAGTTGGTCATTTATAATGTCACCCGATAACCCGTATCACCCGACCCGACATAACCAGACCCGAACATCACCCAAACCCGATAACCCGATTCTTTATCGGGTCGGGTTTCGGGTGAACTTTTAAAAATTAAAACCCGACTCAACCAGACCCGATAACCCGATAACACCCCTACTTATATATGTGAACCTTTAATATCAAGACGGTGTCGTTTAGTTTAGTAGCATTTCCAAACTGTGAAAGCCATCCTAAAACGACGTCCTTTGACCCTAAAATTACACCGTTTTGCCCAACCCACCCCACCCCAAAATGACGTAGTTTTTGCACCCCTAAAACGATGTCGTTTGCTTCGTTATTGTATATAAGGGTAATTGGTGTTTAAGTTACATGTAGTTACATGAATCATTTCAGGAATAAATAATGAACATTTTCTACATGACGCCTGCAATTTTTAATAAAGAAAAACCAAATAGGGAGGCACGTTCTACCCAATCATACGATATAAAAATTATAAGGTGAATTACACCGTTAGTCCAAGGCCCTAGCGGATTACGAATACAATTCTAAGATTTGCAAAATTGCTCCAAATGTCCTCAAGGTCACGACTTTGATGCTTTTGGCATCTAACTTAACGCTTGTTAAAAATATTAGTAAATTCAGGGGTATCCACACTGTTAATGGCGTCCACCACCAGACACCATCTTTCGTTGTCCCTCATCATCGTCCCAACTGTTACTCCACCACCTACATTGTCACATTAATTTCACGAGTAGAAAATTTATGTGATATATAAAGAAAAACCACTAGAATTTGATATAATAAACTCAAGTGCCAAACGCTAAATAAGAAAATCAAAACCCAAGTCAAACTCGAATGGCTACTCCTATTAACTATATTGATGAGAATTTAAGAATAAAACATATGGTTTTTTTGTGGTGACGAATGGTGGAGGTTACACGGCGGCGGAAGCCTTTGATTTCTTATCGGTTTCGTATATCATTATACATCAAGTACAAATAAGCATCCTTTAAAACTTAATTTATATAAGACCATTAAACAAGTCACACGTAAAACATTATGGTTTAGTACTTTTGTATCAAGTCTTCTATTACGTTTAATCATAATAAAACCACAAAAGAATAAGCGTCCTCTAAGATCTAATATAATAGGACCCGCATATTAAGTGTCCTATAAAGTTTCATTTTAATAAAACCATGACGAATAAGCGTCCTATAAAACTCAATATAATAGAACCTTTATATCAAGTGTCCTATTATGTTTCATCAAATAAGACCATACTAAAAAGGTGTCTTATAAATTAGTCTATTAGGATCCACGTAATTAAGTGTCCTATTAAAAACAAGTTAATGGGACTTAAAATTTAATTGGTCCTATAAGTTGTTTGTTAGGACGTTGCTTAAAAAGGTGTCCTACAAAAAGGTCCTAAAAGCTCCCTTTTCTTGTAGTGTCAGGCGAAGAAAACCGTTTACACGCCGCTTACGTTATTTTTCGACACTAAGCTAAATGTCGAGTCCTAATCTTAGCTAGAACCCAGCTAGTAGGACATACAATTAGAGCGTAATATCTGCTAGTGGTGTGAAGTCGACTATCTGGATGAAACTCAGCATTCCATTTAGTTCGTTGTCCAAGTAGGCATCTCCATGTTGTTGGATGTAGCAACAAATTTATAGATCAGTCCATAGATGATTAAATTTAGATGACACGTGCATTAAAGTGATTAGGTGTTAGTAGTTGGAGAAAAGCGTATGAGAGTATTAGATGAAGTTACTATTTGATGGAGAGCGATTTTATAGAGTTAATAGTAAACCTACTAGCGAAGAAACCATCGGTATAATAATTATCTATTCTGAACCCATCAGGCATTATTATCATGCAACGTAACAAACCCCCCCCAGGCAGATACTAACTATGGCTCAGTAGTACTAACTTTTTGCCTAGTAGTACTAATATTTGGCTTAACAGTATTAACTCTTTCTTCAATAATCATACAACAACATGCCTTTATTTATCACAAGCACATAGAAACAACTAATAGACATGGTAGAGAAATTCATGAGAGAATCGCATATTTAATGCATCGGCACCGCCATGAATAAAAGTGAATCATTGTTAACCAAACCTATCCCTCATTAATGTTTATTTCTGGGCAGCAAATCCTCTACTTCCTGTTTGCTAATCTCACTTATCATCTCATTTCTTTATTGCTCACACAATCACTCTGTCCAGTTTTGGTTTAACCTTCGCTCGATCATGGAATGCTTTCAAATGATAATAATACCTATTAAGCACAACGAAATTTGGGTCTTTAAGCAATACTGAACTTTTGGCTTAATGGTCATCATTAACCTCACTACTACTAGTTTTAACTCCAAAGGCATCACAAATACCATCTTTAAACCATTTCAAACCTAATCTTCAGAGATTAAGTAATCCAATGCTAGCAATCAAAAAGTTAAACCTGCTAACATCAAATGGACCTTTTGCGAAAGATTAGCTACATTGTGATCTGTATGTATCTAATTAGCTTCAATAAAGCCTCTTCTCATAAGAATCTCTGATGAAGTGATGCCTTATTTCAATGTGCTCTGGTTTAGAATGAACACCTGGGAATCATGACAATACAAATGGGAGGACTTTCATATAGTCAATGTAAATTCTTGGTGTTCATAGAAATTTGACACCCATAATCAATCATTTGTATTTTGGATCCATACTACACACTTGCCCAAACAATTTGCAAGCTAGCAAACATACTCTGCGTGGGTAGTTGAGTTAACTTATGAACACATTAGTTTCGCTTTTTACATTGCCATGAAATTAATCGTTTTGCTAATAAATTGACAACCTCCATGTTGTAGATTTCTTTCAAGACTAGCTCCATCATAAAACACTATTCGAAAATAGCTTCCCAAATCAAAATTTGTAAATATACCATATTGGATTACCAAAGGACATAATTAGGCTGACCGTTTCACAAGTATCTAAAGATCTTCTTCACTGCATGACGATGTGAGACTTTGGAGTAACGATGGTACCTTGCACCAGCACAAACAACAAAAATGATGTCTGCCCTAGAAGCTTTATAAAGTACATCTATAAATCCAGAATCATTGATCTGTATAAATGAAAATCGCATATCTATCCTGCTTTGCAATCCTTGATCAATGCCTTATTAGGCTCCATTGGAGTGCTTGCTGTCTTTACTGAGGAGAAATCAAACTTCTTCAAAACATCAGCCACATATTTGTCTTGGCTGATGAAGATTCCATTATCCTTCTGCTTTACCTGCAACCCTAATAAGAAAGTGAGTTCCCCCATAGAACTCATCTGGAATCTCTTGTGCATCATCTGCTCAAACTCAACACATAAAGACTTCTTTGTAGATCCAAAGATGATGTCATCAACATACACCTACACTAATAGGATATCACCTTTGTCTTTTTTGATGAACAAAGTCTTATCTATAGTGCCTCTCCTGAATTCATTTTCCAATAAGTAGGTAGATAAGGTTGCATACCAGGCTCTAGGAGCTTGATGTAGACCATATAAAGCTTTTTCTACCTTGTAAACCTTGTCAGGAAACTGTGGATCTTCAAAACCAGGAGGTTGAGACACATACACCTCCTTATCAATAGTACCATATAAAAAGGCACTTTTGACATCCATCTGGTACACAATGAACCCCATAAATGATGCATAGGCTAAAAATAACCTGATTGCTTCTATCCTAGCAACAGGAGCAACTCTTCTTGGGTGTAACCTTGAGCCACCAGTCTTGCTTTGTTTCTAACTACAATTCCTCTCTCATCTTTCTTGTTTCTAAAGACCCTTTTGGTTCTAATAGCTGACAACTTTAAAATCAACCCTTTAAATATACACATACAATATATATAAATATATATAAGGATAATTATCAAAATTATCAATAATAAGAAATTCCAAGAGGCTTTTAAAAGGATATTACTTTTATCCAAAGCAAAACCCAAAAAAAAACTTTCCCGGGTCGTTTCCCGACGTGGCGTGAATTGAGAATCGAGGTTACGTTCGTGATCGCGTAATTGAATGATTCAATAATTTTTGATTTGGATTCTATTTCTACAATTTAAAATGCAAGATCAAATACAAGAAACCCTAAAACGAAAGCAATTTACGTTAAAACACAAAAAACGTTAACGGGATCAAAACCCGTGCTTTATAAACCTAAATCCTAAAATTTTAACCCTACTAATGCAAATTTAATTTTTAACAATCCTAAATGATAAAAGAAAATTTAAAAAAAAAGAATTATATTTTTTTGACTTTTATATTTTTTATTATGAATTAAAAACTGATTTAATCAAAAAAATTAATTAAAAATACAAAACTAATTTAGAAAAATCTAAAAAATTCACAGAAAGTACTTTGAACTATTACTAATTTAAAAAAAAGAAGAACTTGAAATAAGCTAGACGGATAAGCAGTTAAAATAAGCTTATAAGCTTATTAGCTTAAACTGCCAAACCACCTTAAATATTAAAGCACCCAAGGACTAATTGTGTAAAAGGAAAAAAGGGTAAAGGGTTAAAAAGGTTAACAAAGTTATTGTTAAGGACTAGCAAGGTTAGTCCTCAAGGACTAGCAGTGTTAGTGATGCAAACCTTTAAGGACTAATGGTGCAAAGGTTAATGGACATTTGGTTTGGGCTTAAGTTGGGCTGGTTATGTTATAGATTGGATTTTGGGCTTTTTAATTATAAAAAGGCTTAATGGGCTGACTTGGCCCATTAACTTGGGTAACGGGTTGGCCCATTTGAGATGCACAAGTCTTTGGCTTTGACTTTTCACGCTTTTTCCATTTCCGTGCTCAGTTTTGTCGGTTTTGCTTCGCTTTTGTCCTTTTTCCGAATATCCGTTACCTGCATAACACAAATAGCAAAACAAGCATATATTTGGCATTTTATGTCCGTTTTTGGTCATTTAAACTTGTTTTTATAGGTAAAAGGTATGTGTAATTAAGCACATGCCAATAGCCCTCTTGCCATTAGGAAGATCTACCAGAGTCCAAACCTTTTAAAGTTTAAACTGCAGAAGCTCCTATTGCATTGCTTCAATCCAGCTTGGATCTGTCAAAGCTTGAATCACCTTCTTGGGTTCTATTTGAGAGAGAAAATAGGCAAATAAGCAGTTATGATAATCTTTGTGATTTGTTCTTCTCTGCTTGTTAATGTAGCTAACCATAGCATTTTCTTTCGAAAAATTGATCATTCTCCTTGTTTAAGTTGCCGAGTTTAGGTCTCTAATGATCTACTCTTTAGGATGGTCTTTGTGTATTATTATTGTGGGAATAGGACTGACAACTATTGAAAGTTCTAAGTTGTTTGTGTCAGCCTCTGCACCCACTTCTCTATCATCATATACATCAGCAAATATGGCAGTTTCTTCCGAAGATGGCATACTTTGATCATTAGAGCTAACAGTATTAATATTTAGACTACCAGTATTAATATTTATACTGGCAGTATTAATACTTAGCCCAGCAGTATTAACATCTTGAGTACTATTTTCAGGCCTCTCTTGATTATCAATTTCATTTTCTTTTCTTACACCATCATCCTTCTTTCCAGCATCATTTGAAGGTTGTGGTTCATCATTACTAGCATTCTTTGAAGAAGAGGGTGTGACCTTTGGAGATATGAACACTTAGAAACTTTAAGAACAAACTACAAACTAACTAGACTTAACTGCATTTGAGCTAAAATGTTTGAAAACTTGATCATAAATCCATATTTCTCAAAACAGATGTCAAATGATGCTAATGGAACTTATTTGAACACAAAAAAACCACACCTAAAGCATACATTTTATAAAATTCATTAAATATGCATTTTGAGACATATTTAGACTAGTTGACATGAGAGTTTGATAAAACAACCTTAAGGACTTAACAAAACTTATTTTAAGTAAAAACCTAGTACCTAGACTCAATTAGAACTTGTGCAAACTAAATTGAAAACCAAAAAACAGCTTGTATACTATTTTAACCTTTCTAAATACCTTATCCCAAACACTCTTTTAAGATTTGAAATTTCACTTTTAAGCTGAAATAGATTAAACTGAGCTATGGATTTAGAAAACGGATTAAACACTAAGATAATTTAAGACATTTAAGTAAAAACTTATGAAAAATAAGCACTCTACATTAAGATAAGCTATCAAGCAGTTTTAACTAAAATGACAGATTTTTTATAGACTTAAAGTAAACTTAAAACTCAGCTATGAACTAACATAATAACGCTAGCCAGAAAGTTGCAGAGTATCCCCAAAATAAGCACCTATAAAGCAGTGTAAAGTAAGCAAATAAGCAAAATTAAGAATAAGCAAAACAGATTATGCAGAATTGAAAGCAAGGGGTAAAAAGGAATCGGACGTGGCATACCAGAAAGCGTTTTTAAAATAAAGCGAACCTAAAGCTCTTAATTACCTTTCAGTTTATTGTTAAGATAGGAGCGAGATCAAAACCTCAGGAAGCGGCCTTCCTACTGGCCTGTATCATTCAAAAGATAAAACCAATATTCCTTCTAATGTAATAGTAAAGAGCGTTAGGATAAAGAAGTGAGAAAGCGTATCTAAGAAACCACTGAATTATAAAGCTTTTTAGATGACTTTAAAACATTATTATCTGAAGTGCATTAGATGAAAGCAATTAAAATACTTAAAATTGAAATTTCATTGATATAAAAGGGTACATGCCTTGAATTTACAATACAATTTACAAGAAAAATAAGCATAAAATAACATAAACCAAAACAAACACTACTCCTTAAACTAAAAATACAACTAGATGACTTTTAATGAAGAAATTAGCTCCATAAAAATACCAAATTCTAGCTGCTATGTGCTTGATGTGTTTTGTTGTGTGAGAGCTTCAAAGTCTTATCCTAGCCATTTATCCCTTTCTTGCCCCAATCTGCATCATAGCCCATTGATTCTTGTCTTTCTACCATTGACGAATAAGGATTTAGGGGATTGCCAACGTGGTTTTGTTATGTTATGGGGTGAGGTTTGAAGGGAGAGTGACATGTTTGGCAGGTTGTGGGTATATAGAGAAAGAGATGGGTGAATGGTGTGGGGTTTTTGGTTTTTGCAGAAAAAAAAAAAAACAAAAAAAAAAAAGGATTTTTGTTTTGTATTGATTTGGATTAACGGGTTAGGGAAAAGGGACTATGGGTGAAAGAGGTTTTAAGTATGGTAGGTGCTAACTTTGTAGTCCATAAGGACTAATTGTGTAACAAGGAAAAAAGGGAAAGGTTAAAAGGTTAACAGAGTTATTGTAAGGCTTATTGGGCTGACTTGGACCCATTAACTTGGTAACGGGTTTGGCCCATTTGAGATCATACGACTTTGGCTTGACTTTTCACAATAACCTTGTCCATTTGCTGTGCGTCAGTTAGTCGGTTTTGCTTCGCTTTGTCCATGTTTTTCCGAATATCCCTTACCTGCACAACACAAATACAAAACCACATAGATTTTGGACATTTTAATGTCCTTTATTGGTCTTTTAAACTTGTTTTTATAGGTAAAAAGTATGTGTAATTAAGCACATACCAATAGCCCTCTTGCCATTAGGAAGATCTACCAGAGTCCAAACCTTTTAAAGTTTAAACTGCAGAAGCTCCTCTTGCATTGCTTCAATCCAGCTTGGATCTGTCAAAACTTGAATCACCTCTTTGGGTCTATTTGAGAAGAAAATAGCAAATAAAGCAGTCTGATAATCTTTTTGAATGTTCTTATCTGCTGTTAAGTGTAGCTAACCTAGCGCGATTTCTTCGAAAAATTGATCAATCTCCTGTTTAAGTTGCTGATTTTCAGTCTCCTAATGATCTTATCTCTTTAGGAGTCTTTGTCAATATTGTTGTATGGAATGAGGACTGACAACTATTGAGAGTTCTAAGTTTTTTTGGCAGAGCCTCTGCGACCCAACTTCTCTATCATCATATACATCTAGCGAAATATGTCAGTATTCTTCCAAAGATGGCATACGTTGATCATTAGAAGCTAACAAAATTTAATATTTAAACTACCATATTAATATTTAACTTGCATATTAAAATCTTAGCACCACAGGATTTAACATCCTTTGTACTTGTTGTCAGTCCTTTTGATCATCAGCTCCACTTTCCTTTACTTAGACCGTCATCTCCTACACACAGTACACACACTCTCATGATCTCGAGCCGCGTGCCTCACTACAGAACCCGCTTTCAGCTAGAGCTCTGAGTACTTGAAAGCCACACACACACACACACAACACAAACAACCACTGAGTGCGCAGTGAGCTCAGAGAGGCGATGAGAGCGTGTGAGCGCTAACTCATCATCTGAGCTCTTTGGACCTTGAGAATCAAAAGTCAAAAATGGTAGCAGAATATATTCATGATTATATGCTTTCTTCTGTCCAGTTTGCACTACATTAACATTTGTCTCTATACCTACATCATCATTAGTTTGATTTCCTATAATAACTGGCTCATTATTCATAGATTTTATAAGTGAATCAATATCAAAGAGCCATTCTGGACCACTTCCAGCAAGATTAGGTTTATTTTCAAGAAATTTAATATGCAGGTTCTCTTCAACTTTCTTGGTTCTAGTGTTAAATACCTTAAATGCCTTATTATTTACAGAGTATCCAACCAAGAGCCCCTCATAAGCCTTCCCTTCAAACTTACCTAGATGATCTAAAGTATTCAAGATAGTAACATGACACCCAAAAGGTCTCATGAAGTCTAGATTTGGTGATCTACCAATTAAAAGTTCATAAGGTGTCTTGTTATGAGGCTTTGTTATCAAAACTCTATTCTGAACATAGCAAGCAGTACTCCATTTTGTAACAGGACACCCAAAAGGTCTCATGAAGGCTTTGGTGATCTGCTAGCATAGTCCTAGCTGCCTCTATTAGTGTTCTATTCTTTCTTTCAGCTACTCCATTTTGTTGTGGAGTCCTAGCAACACTAAATTCTCTCTTGATTCCTTTCATCTCACAGAACTAATTCATTTCACTATTCTTAAACTCAGTTCCATTGTCACACCTGATAATTTTAACCTTATGATTTATTTGGTTTTCTATGCCTGTGATAAAAGTGTTAAGGGTTCCACTAGTCTCATCCTTAGAGGTCCAAAAAGAAAACCCAACTAAACCTACTAAAGTCATCAGTGACAACAAGGCAATATATCTTGTGATTGATACTCCTTATAAATGTTGGCCCAAATAAGTCCATATGCAACATTTGTAAGGGTTGGCTGATAGAGCTCACAAGCTTAGTCTTACAAGAAGCTTTGTGTTGCCTTCCCTTCTGACAAGCAACACAAGTATGGTTATTTTTAAAAAGCTTTGAGGCACACCTCTTACAAGGTTTCTCCTCACAAGTTTGTTCATA
>BQNB010047967.1:0-42818 GCA_026074375.1 Tanacetum coccineum
AACTCGGATATTCGCGTTATCAACAACGCTTAAATAATTAAAATATTAAATGATTTTATTTAATATTTTTATTAAATAAATATTGATAATTAAAAATAAATTTAACTATTTTTGTGTGTCGGTACCCGTTGTGTGCAGTTTTTAAAACTTTGCGAGGCTGTTTTAGCCCTCTTCTGCTTGTTTTCAAGTCTCGAGCAAAAGTGAAAAGTTGTTAGGAATGTCGTTTTACATCAAATTGCTTTAGAGTCCGAATAATGAAAACATGATTTAATGGTTCGTTTTTGATAAATCAACTATGAATTAATATATATCTTTTTTCGTTTTCGAATCAAATAAGTTAAAAATAACTTTCCCTTGAGAGATGTAATAATAAATATGATTTATTATTTAAAATATGTTCCGAAAATTTTACCGGTCACGCTGTAATTGCTTTTATGTGACAATGAACGACCAAAAGTCAAAAAGGTCAAGTCAGACTAGAAAAGTCAAAGATTAAAATAGTCCTTTAAAATTTCAAAAATTCCCGGATGTTACAACAATCATAGGAACTAAATGGGTGTTTAGAAATAAATTAGACTAGAACGGTATCGTTTCCCGAAATAAGGCTAGGTTATTTGCTCAAGGCTATAACCAACAAGAGGGCATCGATTATGATGAAACTTATGCCCTAGTTGTTATACTTGAGTCAATTAGGATACTTTTAGCTTATGTTTGTGCTTTAGATTTTAAGCTATTCTAAATGGATGTAAAAAGTGCAATCCTGAACGGTTTTATTAATGAGGAGGTATACGTGGCACAACCTCTAGGATTCATTAATTTCAAGAAACCGAATCATGTTTATAAACTAAAGAAAGCTTTATACGGTCTTAAACAAGCAAATCTTGGTATGATAGATTAAAAGCTTTTCTTATTAAACATGGATATAAAATGGGAATGGTAGATAACACACTTTTTACTAAGAAGAAAAGTTCAAATCTCATCATCGTTCAAATATATGTCGATGACATTATATTCGACTCGACTTGTCTAGACATGTGTGATGAATTTGCCAAAATCATGCATGACGAGTTCGAGATGAGCATGATGGGTGAACTTAACTTCTTCTTTGGATTACAAATAAAACAAATGGAAGATGATATTTTCTTTAATCAATCTAAATATATTAAAGAAATGCTTAAGAAATTTGGCTTAGAAGATTCCAAACCAATGAAAACCCCCATGTCCTCTAATACTAAACTCACGAAAGACGAAGAGTATGAGTCGATAGATAGTACCAAGTATCGAGGCATGATAGGTAGTTTATTATACCTCATGGCAAGTAGGCCCGATATCATGTTTAGTGTCTGCCTTTGTGCCCGCTTCCAAGAGGATCCTAAAACCTCTCACCTTGAAGCGGTTAAGCGTATCTTCCGATACATTAAAGGCAATACGCACTTAGGATTATGGTATCCTAAGGGGACCGGCATAGAAACCGTAGTATATGCCGAATCTGATCATGCAGGAGATTATGTGGACCGAAAGAGCACTAGCGGTATTTGTACGTTCGTGGGATGTTGTTTGACATCTTGATTCTTGAAGAAACAAACCGCTCTTGCTATATCCACTACCAAAGACGAATACGTAAGCGCCGGAAAGGCATGTCAACAAGCATTATGGATGAAACAAGCTCTTATCGACTACGACCTATGACTCGATTACGTCCCAATCATGTACGACAATAAAGGCACGATTGACCTTAGCAAAAACCCGGTGCAACACTCTCGTACTAAACACATCGAAATACGTCACCACTTTCTTCGTGATAATGTCCAGAAAGGACATATCTCAATGACATATCTCAATCGAAAAAGTGTCGTCCGTCGATAATATCACCGACATCCTTACAAAACTCCCTTAAACGTGAGTCGTTTAACTATCTACGTCTTGGTTTAGGAATGATGGAACACATTCCATAAATACCGTTAGTCCGCTTCTCCTTCTTCTAGTCTCGATTCTAGTTTGTGTTCCATTCCGTGTCGTGACAACTTAAATACTTCGTTCGACGTACTTTGAACATTTTTAATTCGGGTAATGCAAATTAAAACGTCACTGCTTTGTGTAAAGTTGTTTTCAAAATTCAGTACAAAAAACCCATGCTGAGGGCGGCCCCCATATCTCAGGCGACCCCAAAGCTTATTTAAGCGGCCCCCTGATCGATATGGGGCTGCCACCAGCAGACACCCAATATTTACACATTGTCAAAAAATTTTAAAACTCAAAACCAAACACCCCTTCTTCCTGCTAGTGCGACGAACACGAAACCAAAACAACAAAAACTAAAAATCAACCACCAAAACACTAATTGAAGATCAAATCAACACTAATAATCATTCCTAACATCTGTGACACCCTGCAAATTTCCGTTCAATATTTTAGCCGTTACCAGTCGCTAATTTGAATTTTTAAAGTTTCGTTTAACTTTTGCGTTTAACCGGGAAGTTTTCCCGCTTTTATCTGAGAATCGTCGCCGGGAGTGAACCGGGACACCTAACGTTGTAGTATTTTGGCAATAGCCACATTTTTATATTTTAAGGCAATATTTAGAATTTTATAATTTTTGGTGATACCGTTATTCGTTTCGTTACTTGCGTGAATCGTAATTTATTTAAAATATGAGCATATGCATGGAAGGCTTGGAAATTAAATCAAACAAGAAGCACTAACATCCTAAAATAATGGAAACCATATTGGTCCCCCCTCTTGTCTTGTTCGTCTAAACCAACACCCCTTTATAAACTTTGGATGCCAATTTGAATTTCAAAATCAATAAGACAAATTCCAACTAGCATTTTGTCCTAGCTTAATTTTGATTGGGAGATCATTTTGGTACCCTCTCCCCTCTTTGTCCTATTACATGAAACACATACTACACACTTTTAGTGTGTGAAGCAATTTTCCATATATACCATTTACTTCTCATTTTTCATTCATATCTCATTGACTTGCTGTGAGACATTCAGTTGATTACTCTTCTTCAGATCATTTTTCTTCGGATGATTCTTCGAGGGATTCATCATCGAGTTCATCATCAGAGACTTCTTTTGATTCTTCTGCGGATGCTTTATCTGATCCTGCATCTAGTCGTTCATCTTCTGATCATTCATTACCCACACCATCATCGGGTATGAGACCTAGTCATCATTTATGTTCATTGGTACCGAGTATTCATCGTTCATCTGCTGTTATTTCCGATAGACCATCTCATGATTCTTCTTCTGCGAGCCCTTCTCGCAAGAGGATAGATCCCCTGCTGCATCTATACCGTTATCTTCACCTACCCTTAGAGTGTTGTCTTATGCGCATGCTGACCTTTTACCATCACCTAAGAGGATTAGGAGTCCTGAGACAGCTACGGATTTAGAGGGTTGTTCGGAGGATAGTTTTGAGCCATATGTACCTAGAGAGGCTGGATTGGGAGTTGACTTTGAGGATGAGAGTTCTGAGTCATCTAGGTATAGAGGGACTGATTTAGAGATGGATGTTGATGTTATGAGGAGCGATGAGATTGATATTGACCCTGAGATTCAGGCAGAGATTGACGAGTGTATCGCTTATGCGGGTGCTCTTAGAGATAGAGGGATTGATGCTAGAGTTGTAGTTGAGGCTATTGATCGAGATGAGATTGAAACGGGTATGAGAGGCCCAATTGAGGTTAGAGTGGATAGAGTTACTCACCCAGTGGTAGCTAATGATATCTCTGAGCCTGCTCAGGAGGGAGCTGTAGAGGTTACGTATGAGACATTAGGAGATTTAGTTCAGAGGTTTCATGATCATACAGAGGAGATTCTGGTTCATCGTGTTTAGGTTATTGAGAGTGTCCAGAGGGACCAGGGACACATGATCGTAGCGACAGGACAGCAGAGTGCTGATATGTTAGAGAGGATCTAAGAGCTGGAGTGGGATAATATGAGACTTAGAGACATGATGGATGTTGTGAGTCAGAGAGTTGCCCGGTCTCAGCGTAGGGAGTTGCGTGTTCAGAAGGAGATGAGACAGATTCGGCTTTTCAGATTTTATGATCGTATGAGGATTGCTAGGCTTGAGGCTTGTGCCAGGAGGCATTTGGGCTACCGTTCTTAGATTATTCCTGGAGTATCTTAGTGTTGACCTATAGCACCTAGTAGTAGCTAGTTATTAGGGATTTGTAAATCCTATATTTTGGAACCATGATGTAACCATTAGTATTGATGATATGAAATCTAATGTTACCATTCTATGTTCGATATTCTTAACTTAATGATATTTTCTTTTGCTTATTGCATATTGCATTATTACTAAATCGTGGCATTATCATGAAGTTATTATTATTTTGTATTTCCGTATAATAATACTTGCTATTTTATTCGAACCCCGTTAAAAATCTCGCATCACCACAGAATTTCATCGTGTTGTGTATTGTTATGTTGTAGGACAATACCTAACACTTGATCTGGAGCATTAAGGACACGTGAAGGGATTAACGAACAAATTGATCACCAAATGGCAGGAGCGTTGGGAGCTCATACCACTGCCAGGAACCTTGAACCCCTTATGAGAGACGGGGGTGGTCAAGATGGAGGAAATGGAAATGGAGGAAATGGAAATAGAGGAAATGGAAATGGAGGAAATGGAAAAGGAGGGAATGGAAATGGTAATGGGAACGGAGGAGGAAATGGCTATAACTTCAGAGTATTTGTGCCTGTTCGAGAGTGCACATATCAAGATTTCCTGAAGTGCCAGCCACTTAGCTTTAATAGGACATAAGGAGTTGTTGGGTTAACTCGTTGGTTTGAGAAGATGGAAACGGTGTTCCACATTAGCAACTGTCCAGAGAAGTACCAAGTGAAGTATGCTTCGTACACGCTTTTAAACAGTGCATTGACATGGTGGAACTCCCATAAGAGAACAATTAGAGTTGAGGCCGCCTATGCCATGAGTTGGGCAGAACTTATGAAGTTGATGACAGAAGTGTACTGTCCAAGAAACGAGGTTCAAAAGATGGAGACCGAGTTAGGGAACTCGGTTGTGAAGGGAAATGACTTGACTGCTTACACCAGGAGATTTCAGGAATTGGTGTTGTTATATACTATAATGGTCCCAAATGAGGAGGACAAGGTTGAAAGATTCGTTGGAGGGTTGCCTGACAATATTTAGGGAAATGTAATCACTGCTGAACCCACTAAACTTCAAGATGCAATTCGTATTGCCAACAACTTAATGGATCAAAAGCTGAAAGGATATGCTAGAAGTGCTGAAAATAAGAGAAGGTTGGATAACAACCCGAGAGACAATCGGGGGCAACAACCAGTTTTCAAGCGACAAAATGTTAGAGGCCAGAATGTGGCAAAAGCTTATACGGCTGGGAACAATGAGAAAAAAGGGTATGTTGGATCTCATCCCTACTGCAACAAGTGCAAGTTGCACCATGCAGGGCCGTGTACTGTGAGGTGTGGAAACTGTAAGAGAGTCGGTCATATAACTAGGGATTGTACGACTGCAGTTACTCCAAACACTCAGAGAGCCCCAGTTGGGAGTCAGCCGGGTATTGTTTGTTATGAGTATGGAAGGCCAGGACATTTTAGGAAAGATTATCCTAAGTTGAGAAATCAAAACCGTGAAAACAAGAATGGAAACAATACTGGAGGTAATGAGGTTACGGCAAAGGCTTACATTATTGGAGGAGGAGAAGCAAACCTCGATTCTAACATTGTCATAGGTATGTTCCTTCTCAATAACTGTTATGCTTCTATGTTATTCGATTCGGGAGCCAATAAGAGTTTTGTGTCGTCTACCTTTAATGCCTTGCTTGATGTTGTACCATCCACTTTAGACACTAGTTATGCCGTAGAACTTGTCGATGGAAGAATTTCAGAAACAAATGTTGTCCTTTGAGGCTGTACGTTAGGATTATTAGGTCACCCCTTCGACATAGATCTAATGCCTATAGAACTTGGTAGTTTCGACGTCATCATCGGTATGGATTGGATGGCGAAATACCACGTATTGATCGTTTGTGACGAGAAGGTCATCCGTATACCTTATGGAGATGAAGTATTGATAATCTGAGGCGATGATTATGACGGCAGAAGTAAATCGAAGCTGACATCATATCGTGTACAAAAACCCAGAAGTATATACAAAAGGGATGTCAAGTTTATCTAGCACAAGTTACATCCAAGAAGACTGAGGACAAGTCGGAGGAGAAGCGGCTTGAGGACATGTCGATTGTACAGGAATTTCTAAAAGTCTTTCCAGAAGACTTGTCTGGACTATCGCCGGCTTGACAAGTTGAATTTCAAATCGACTTAGTCCCTGGTGATGCACATGTAGCACGAGCCCCGTACCGATTAGCACCAGCCGAACTGCAAGAGTTATCCACTCAGTTGCAGGAACTTTCTGACAGAGGATTTATAAGACCCAGTTCCTCACCCTGGGGAGCTCCGGTTTTGTTTGTCAAAAAGAAAGATGGATCTTTTCAGATGTGTATCGACTACCGTGAACTAAACAGAATTACTGTGAAGAACCGATACCCACTTCTGAGAATCGACGATTTGTTTGATCAACTACAAGGGTCAAGAGTCTAATCTAAGATCGACACAAGATCTGGTTATCACCAACTTAGAGTTCGTGAGGAAGACATTTCCAAGACTGCATTTAGGACTCGCTATAGTCATTACGAGTTCCAAGTAATGCCGTTTGGTTTGACTAACGCACCGGCAATATTCATGGATTTGATGAATCAGGTGTGCAAACCGTATTTGGATAGATTCGTGATTGTATTCATCGATGATATTTTGGTCTACTCCAAGAGCAGAAAGGAGCATGAAGGACACCTTAAGTTAATTCTGAGGTTACTTAAGGAAGAGAAGTTGTACGCCAAGTTTTCAAAGTGCGAATTTTGGCTATCAAAGGTATAATTTCTTGGTCACGTGATTGAAATGGAAGGTATTCACGTTGATCCCACTAAGATTGAGTCCATCAAGGATTGGGCGTCACCTAAGACACCAACCGAGATTCGTTAATTTTTAGGTTTGGCCGGTTACTACCGACGATTTATCGAAGGTTTCTCGAAAATAGCTAGGCCTATGACGAAGTTGACTCAAAAAAGCGTAAAGTTTGATTGGGGAGAAAGGCAGAGGCTGCGTTTCAGCTGTTGAAACAAAAATTATGTAGTGCGCCAATTTTAGCTTTACCCGAGGGAAGTAAGAACTTCATGGTATATTGCGATGCCTCGCATAAAGGGTTAGGTGTGGTTTTGATGCAAAGGGAGAAGGTCATAGCTTACGCATCCCGCTAACTCAAGGTTCATGAGAAGAACTATACTACACGCGACCTAGAGCTTGGTGCAGTAGTGTTTGCTTTGAAGATGTGAAGACACTATCTGTATGGTACAAAGTGCGTCGCGTTCACTGATCACAAGAGTTTGCAACACATTCTCGATCAGAAGGAGCTGAACATGAGACAACGACAATGGTTAGAGTTGTTGAGCGACTACGACTGTGAGATTTGATACCACCCAGGAAAGGCGAACGTAGTGGCTGATGCCCTTAGTCAAAAGGAAAGAAGCAAGCCGCTACGAGTTTGAGCCTTAGTTATGATGATAGGGTTAAATCTTCCTAAGCAGATTTTGAGTGCTCAATCGGAAGCCAGGAAAGAAGAGAACTTCATCAACGAAGATTTGCATGGCATGATTAATAAGCTAGAACCTCGTGCCAACGAAACGTTATGTTTGAACAATCGAAGTTGGATTCCGTGTTTTGGTGACCTGAGAGCTTCGATTATGCATGAGTCTCATAAGTTAAAGTATTCCATCCATCCTGGATCGGATAAGATGTACCAAGACCTTAAGAAGCTGTATTGGTGGCCCAACATGAAAGCAGAAATTGCCACCTATGTTAGCAAGTGTTTAACTGTGCCAAGGTTAAGATAGAATATCAGAAGCCGTCTGGTTTGTTGGTTCAACCAGAAATACCACAATGGAAATGAGAGAACATAACGATGGACTTTGTGACTAAATTTCCAAAGACGGCAACCGGTCAAGACACGATTTGGGTAATCGTTGATCGTCTTACTAAGTCTGCTCATTTCTTGCCTATGCGAGAAGATGACACGTTAGAGAAGTTGACGAGACAGTACTTAAAGGAAGTAGTCTCAAGGCATGGAGTGCCAGTTTCGATCATCTCTGATCGTGATGGGAAATTCACTTCACATTTTTAGAAATCTATTAATAAAGCATTAGGTACTCGATTGGATATGAGTACGGCTTACCATCCACAGACCAATAGTCAGAGTGAGAGAACTATTCAGACGTTAGAGGACATGTTACGGGCATGTGTACTCGACTTTAGAAAAGGCTGGGATAAACATTTACCGTTAGTGGAATTTTCGAATAACAACAGTTACCATACCAGCCTTAAGGCTGCTCCATTTGAGGCGTTTTATGGGCGCAAGTGTCAATCACCTATCTGCTGGGCTGAAGTTGGAGATAGACAGCTCACTGGCCCAAAGATCATCCACGAGACGACTGAGAAAATCGTTCAAATCAATAGCCGTATCCAAGCCGCCCGTGACCGTCAGAAGAGTTATGCCGACGTAAGACAGAAACCCCTTGAGTTTCAAATAGGAGATAAGGTCATGCTGAAAGTGTCACCATGGAAAGGGGTGATACATTTTGGCAAACGGGGAAAGCTGAACCCTCGCTATATTGGACCTTTTAAGATCATTGCCAAAGTAGGAACCGTCACCTATCATCTTGAACTCCCAGACCAGTTGAGTAGAGTTCATAGTACGTTTCACGTATTGAATTTGAAGAAATGCATGGCCGATGAACCTCTTGCTATACCGTTGGATGAAATCCAAATCGAAGACAAATTCCACTTCATCGAAGAACCTGTCGAGATCATGGACCGTGAGGTCAAGCATCTGAAGCAGAGTCGTATTCCGATTGTGAAAGTACGCTGGAACTCTAGGAAAGGTCCTGACTTCACCTAGCAGCGTGAAGATCAAATGCAAAAGAAGTACCCTCATCTTTTCCCAAATTCTGCACCCGTGGCAGATGCTACGTCGTAAGCTTTGAGGATAAAGCTCTTTTAACAGGGAAAGGATGTGACACCCTGCAAATTTCCGTTTAATATTTTAGCCGTTACCGGTCACTAATTTGAATTTTTAAAGTTTCGTTTAACTTTTGCGTTTAACCAGGAAGTTTTCCCGCTTTTATCTGAGAATCGTTGCCGGGAGTGAACCGGGACACCTAACATTGTAGTATTTTGGAAATAGCCATGTTTTTATATTTTAAGGCAATATTTAATATTTTATAATTTTCAGTGATACCGTTATTCATTTTGTTACTTGTGTGAATCGTGATTTATTTAAAACATGAGCATATGCATGAAAGGCTTGGAAATTAAATCAAACAAGAAGCACTAGCATCCTAAAATAATGGAAACCATATTGGTCCCCCCTCTTGTCTTGTTCATCTAAACCAACACCTCTTTATAAACTTTGGATGCCAATTTGAATTTCAAAATTAATAAGACAAATTCCAACTAGCATTTTGTCCTAGCTTAATTTTGATTGGGAGATCATTTTGGTCCCCTTTCCCCTTTTTTCCTATTACACGAAACACACACACTACACACTTTTAGTGTGTGAAGCAATTGTCCATATATACCATTTACTTCTCATTTTTCATTCATATCTCACACACACTTAGCATTTGAGTTTTCTTTTTCTCTCTTATTCCTCCTAGCCATGAAATACATACACACATATATAAATCCATAAAATTTTCATCTTTGATAAAAAAACTCTTGAAGATTTGTTGAAGGTTTGATCGTTTGTATCATTCGGGTATTTGTTAAACAACATTTGAGCTTTGTTAGTCTTGTTCATCTTCCTAAAACCTTCAAACTTTGTAAGTCTTCAAATCTATTAATAACTTGTACTTTCATAATCATCTTGATGCATACTTACTAGTTGTATAACTTATTTTGTAAAAACAAAGATTTTAAAACTACATAAACCTTAAAAGGTTATGCATATGGTTCGAAACATATAACAAGAAATATAAGAAAAATATAGTTTTATGATCGTGGTTATTTTCGTGTAATCAAAATATATGTTATAGCTTATTTGTATTCGGCTTATGTTAATAAGCTTTTGGAAAGCTTATTTTGATTATTTTGAGCTTAATGGGCTTATGCTTGTGTTCGGGCCAACTAGAATAGAAAGAATAAGTGTTTGTTTAGCTTATTTTGTTTTGGCTTGTATTTATTATCTTAATTCTAGCTTATTTTGAAAGGACAAACGGTAAACTTATTCGACTTAATAAATAAGCCTAAATATGTTTTGCTTGGGCTTTTAGCCACGTCCCACATACAAGGCCAACACCACAAGCTTATTCTTGAGCTTATGTGGTTCGACTTATTTTATTGTGGCTTATTATGAGCTTATTGATAGCTTATTATTAAGTCGTGTGTTTACTATTTAATGTTTTGCTTATCAGACTATATGGATAAGTAAAACTACATTTTTGGACTTAACAGGACAAGGCCCAACATAAATACAATACACCAAGGCGTAAAGCTACGGTGTAACTTATTGAATAAGTTCATTAATAGCTTATTTAGTAGTGTACGACATAGACGCTATACGTTTAACTCATTTTGAACGTTGGACGTTACGAGTAATAAGATTAGGCTTATTGGGCCTAAAAGCCCAATAAGGGTCCAAATGGTCTTTTGATTGAATAATAAAAGGGTTTTGACGATGTATAGTTTGTAATTATGAAAAGTGGATTGAAAGTGATTTGAAAATGGTTTTTATTAAAGTCTACGACTTTGGAAAACGTGTAAACACGAACGGGTCATGCCGAAATTTTTATAAATTATTATACTTAGTAAATATTAGAAAACGCACATGATAAAAACTAGATATACAGGAATTTATTAAAGTGCCGAACAATATATATATATATATATATATATTTATTAATATATATATAATATATATTTTTACTTAGACGTATATATGTATGTAATATTAATATACATATTGTTATTATGAGTTTTTTTACAAAAAATTTTAATTCATATACGATCTACCTAACATTTATTTTTTAGAAATCATATTAACTAAAGTACACTAGTAAATCCTTATGCGTTATCCCCAATTCTACGCTACTTCGATATGAAACCATTCCTTATTTTCATAGGTTGTCTTTCGAACCATCGTTCGTTATCGTGTGCTTGTAATTTAGATTATTCTTCTTACGATTCACCTATTCAAGGTGAGTTCAAGCCCATTTTACTTGTATTGAATAATTGTTTTATAACTTGGGGTGAGAAACATTGCTTGCTTTTAAAACTGGACACAAGTACTATACGTGAGAAATTCCCCGTTCACGTGTTGCCTCAGTATTGTTTAGACCACTATTGCTCGAATTATCATGAACTGTTAATCATCTTTAACCGTCTGGCTGGTTAAGTGAGCGCGCGTGAATAAATAGATCTATTGGGACTAATTATCCCTATCCGGGTAAGAAGCACTTACTAGTCCGAGTTTGCCAAGGACTAATGGATATATGTCATGTCGAAACTAGTTAGGTAGTCTTTGGTCGGACACCTGAAGGGCAAGCCTTTATAGCACTGTACATGCTATCTTTCAGTATTAGCTTCAGTGTCATAAGCTTAGTGCAACGTAAATGTCTCTTTATGTGAAGTTGTATCTCTTATAACTGTCGCATACGTTTTGATAATCTTATGGTCTACATTAATTACTTTTGAACTAAACCTATAGATTCACCAACTTTATGTTGACGTTTTAAGCATGTTTTTCTCAGGTACTTAGCATGGATGTTGTTGCTTGACTTATGTGAAGTCTATTTGCCCGGACTGTTTTACTAGAAATTTATCTATGTCTTTAAATACTGTTGTTGGACTTATTTAAGCTTCCGCATTTTAACGATTTTATCTTTAAAATTTGATCGATGTAAAACTTATTAATATTTTGAATTTATGCATCGGTGTTTATTTTTCAAACGTATCCTTAGAGGTCGTTCTTTATTCTTTGTACTTGAGATATTCAGTGATGTCACACCCCCGGACACTAAATCGGATGGGACCCTATTTGGGGGTGTGACAACATCTTAAAGATCATCAATTGTAAGTCATTTCATCTATTTTCTTTCAATTTGAGTCTAGGGTTCATGATGAACACAAAAATTAAAATTAGAGATTTTTTTTATTTTTCTTTCAATTTTGTACAATTAGGACTACTAGGATATAATGTATATCTAATATGCTTCCCTTAGACATAGGATTTACATACATTAATGGGTTTGTCAAAAAATTGATTTCGAACCAAAACCCTAATTTTATTTTCAAATCACTCACGTTAGGAACATAATAAAATTGTTGTTATGCATTATTAATACAACTTAAAACGTTTTTAAACACATGCATAATGATCTCATGAACAAAATTCGAGATACATAATTCATATGTATTTTTCGACATGTTTGGATGAGCAAAATCAAATTAAGGAGCGTTTGGGTTAACTCTTAGGATTTTATTTCTAGGTTGAGTTAATCGTTACTCCACAATTTGTCACACTTAGGCACACACTAGAAAAAATGTGAACAAAATACTACAAGTAAAAGACTATAAAACATAACCCTATTTTTGTCTTTCTTTTTAGGTGACAATGCCTCGAATCACCAGATTAGATCACCAAAGTACCCGTAACTACATTCCACTCATTTCAAATGAATTCGAACAACCACTACAAAACACAATTGCAATACTTGAAAAACGATACTTTCATGAGGGCAGGGTTGTAAGTTAAAACTTTGAAAACATGAGTCATATCCTTGCTAAGTTTGGATTAATTAGTTTTGATTGCTTGTTGAACATAAACGAACAAATTGTTCCTCATTTTGTTCTTGAGTTTTATAGTCAACTCACGTTTGACTATAACTCCAAGGGTCATTTTGTGGTCAACTTTGTCATACAAAGTAAGTCATTCTCTCTCACTCTCGAGGAATTTGGTCAAATCTTGAAAATCCCGTTCAAAAGTCAAGTGTCACACACCGACATGTGGTCACTCGACTACTTTTCAATAAGTGCTCTAAGTAAAGGTCGTTACATAACCACTCCTCCCTCTCTAAATGTCATCAAGTCTCGTATTCAAGTTCCTCGACAAGGTCCAGTTACTCGTACCAAAAAAAAGAAAACCATTATTGTAGATAAAAACAAAATTTTAACCTGCGAAATTCAACCTCATATGAAACCATGGGCTGATATCATTCGTGTAAACGCCATTTGTTTAGGAGGTCATCAAGATCATGTCTTAGCGTGTCTTTGTCATATGCTTTATTTCATCGAAACCTCCACTCCATACAATCTAGCATTTTTCATTCTCAAAAGAATAGAAAAGACTCGAAACAAACCTAAGGAACTCTTGCCTTATGGAATGCTTTTGACTAGATTGTTCAAACATGTTGTGTCCATCTTTCCTGAGCTAGCAATCGATCACTACCCCTCATACGATCGAGTCATGCATCCCCTCGCTCCTCATTATGAGCGAAAGACGCGATTGGATCATGGCAAGAAAAGACCCCGTGATTCAAATGCTAGCTCCTCTTCCACCACTTTAAATCATTCATCCTCATTTCATACGCTAGATGACATTGTTGATGAAAATGATGAAGAATCGTTTCGTTTCAACTCTTCTACTCCTTCTCAAAACGTTTCTTTCTCGTCTAATGTTGTCTATAGAGTCCGTCAAAACCCTCCTCATGAAAGTCAACACTTGAACACCTACCTATACAAAACTATAAACCTTCAAACTCAACATCAAGATGATCACCGGAAAGGGTTAATGTCAATTGGAAAAGCTCTCAAGGACATGATGAGTAGAAAACAGAAGTGAACATGTTTGCAAAACTATTAGACTCTTATTATTATCTATATTATCTAGTACATTATGCTTTGACTCTTTAATACACTCATTAGGACTAAGAATGGTGAATGATGATTATATGTGACTTGGATGCTCTTTTCAACTTTATCACCCTATCAACTTTCTATGTGAACTAAGTCTAGGAGATTATGACATGCGTATAAAATTACCATGTGCTAAATGATTTGCATCTTAATTTAAGACCCTATATTCTTGCTTTAAATTAGTTGATTCTTGAATTTGGAAGATGCTGAAATCATTGGACATAAGAAAGAGAAAAACTAGAAAATTTTGCTCTTTCCAAAAAACGCCCCCCATAAATAACCGGCGGCCCCCAATATATATGGGACCGCCCAACAATATGGGACCGCTAACAGAAGGGAACAAAATTTTTAAGATTACCTCTTTTTCTGTATCTTTGACCTTCCTATGCATAGTCATGCTGGCATTTCCCTGTTTAGCCAAACTACTTCTTGCACCTTTTATCACTCAAACCATGCTTTGCCATTCTTTAACCTCACTTCCATTATTTAAATCACCCATTCTTCTTCATTCACCATCACCAACCTACTTTCATTATCATCTTCATTCTTACCATCAATATCTTGCTCAAACAACCATCCAAACTTCTCTAGATAACCAAGAATGTCGGTAAGACAAGTATGGAAGCGCAAGACATCCACTCCAAAATCATCACCTCTTTCCCAAAATGACTCACCTCTATTTCCTCCATGAGCACATCTTCAATCTCCTTCACCACCATCATATAATCCACTAAAAGATCAAATGATCAACCAAATTCACACAATCTCCACCATTCTTGATTCACAAACTAACCCATCCAATGCCTACATTTATGAACCACCTTCACCACCACCAAAACCAATTCATCCTACCTCTCATGCTCAAGTTGGATTTCACTCAAGTTTTTATCATTATTGCCGATATTCTAGAAACCAATTCCACTCTTTGAGAAATAAAATCAACTTCATTTACTTTCTTCTCACCCGTCTCATACCTTAAACTCACACTCCTCCAAACCATGCTTCACCAACCTCACCCTTTTCCCTATTTAGTTAATTGTTCTCATATGATTAATCTACTTAAATAATCGACCATCCATCTTTTGATTATGACATCTCCTATGAATCAAGAATTAACTAGTCTAAACTTAATTTAATATTTATGTTATGCATGCTCATCTTTTCTTGTATTATTATAAGCTTTCCATCTATGATGATTATATGAGCTTATTGGAATGATAAATGAAATCACTTTATGAATTATTTAGAAATGTGATTATCCTTAAGACATTTGTCATGATATTGTCAATAGCTAGATATATTGTCTTGCACTTGTACCTCTAACTTTGTTTTGTAGCAAACAATTTTTGTAAGATCGATCCATTGGTTCCCCAAACGAGGGGGAGCCTACATCAAGGGGGAGTCTTAATATCGTCGACTTCTTTCTTTCTACAACAATTCGACGATCATCCTTTATGAATTCAACAAAAATGGGGAGAAATGAAATGAAACTCACTAATAATTTAAAACCTTTAATTTTATACAAAATGAGTTTATATCTTGTCATCATCAAAAAGGAGAAGATTGTTAATACAAATAATGTCTAAAAATGTTATTTATATTTTTCGACCTCTCAAAGTTTTTATAATAACAAAATGTAAAAACGTTTACGATAAAAATAAACGTTTACAAATTATTAATCGTAAAATTCCATTTCTAAGATTAATCACTTAAGGTATGTACAAACAAATCATTAAGCATGATTAGTGATCAATTTTTTTTCCTAAGCATTACATTTTCACAAAAGTATTTTTACAAAACAAGATAAATATACAAAAATACTTTTTAATAAAAGAAAATGTTTTATTTAAATAATAAAATTTGAATATAGTTTTCCCCAAAAATGGAAGCTTCCATATCAGATACAACCTTCATCACAAAAAGACAAAAATAAGAGCGGAGTCTACTGGCGGCCCCCTGATAGGCACGGGGCCCCCAGATATATCTGGGACTGCCGGGACCGCCAGCAGATGACTATTGGATTCGATGGCTATAAATACTGCACTATTTCTGGCAGAAAAAAGATTCCTCTTTGCACGAATTGTTTAGATAACTTTCTCTATCTAAAAACCTTCTCTCTCTCTCTAAATCTCTTGATCACTAACATTGTTTGATCTTGTTTTAAGTGATCCAATCTCTTACTTCTCATCTCTCCTTTCTCTCTATCAAGTGCAAGAGAAGAACATTCGTATTCACCAAGAAATGAATTGTTATTTAGTGATCTCTCCTCTCTTCTTTTAAGTATCAAATCTTTATTGTAACTATCTTGTGTAATTGTGTGATTCGGATTGTGTGTAAATCCGATAGTATAGATCTTGTGATTGTGTAGTGATTGTGAAGTAGTAGATTGGTTCTAGCTAAGATTAGGACTCGACATTTAGCTTAGTGTCGGAAAACAACGTAAGCGACATGTAAACGGTTTTCTCCACCTAAAGGGAGCTTGTTGACATAGTGAAATCTCGAGTAGGATACTCGGGGAGTGGAGTAGGGCGAAGAGGTGCTTCATAGCCGAACCACTATAAAATCTTGGCGTCTTGGTTTGATTGTTCTTTTCCTTAGCTCTTTATATTGTTGGCATTGTTATTTAGTATTAGCTTAGATACTTACATTGTCGATTTATATTGATTGATTAAACATATAACTCGAGTCTAAGTATTATGGAAGCAAACTTTTAAAATGTAAAACGAACCGGTAAACTATTCAACCTACCCTTTTAGTTTCCATAAAATGCTAGCCATGAAGCCACTTACTTGAACAAATTTTATACAATCCTACCAGCGACAAGCAGTACCATCATTCAATCAAATATTATCTAATGTTTTTTTACTTCTTTTCTTTTACTTGGGAAATACTTCTCCAACATGAAACAATTAATTACTGTTGGAAGTAAGCTTTTACTAATACACATGGGTATTGGAGTCTTCATTCATAGTTCAAGCTTGGAGTGTACCTGGCTAAATTGTTGAAGGGCCAAAGGAGGCAAATTATCAAGAGTTCAAGGGGTTAGATGGAACATTCCATCTCAAGACTATATAAAGCCTATTCAGGCTCATAACTTAGTTATCATTAATTTTTACTGTGTATTTTTTAGTTATCTCTTTCAGTGTATGATTGAGAAACCCTAATCCGTGCAATTGTAATTTCTTTCTTTCTTGTATTGTAAATTTGCCATTCTTTGGCTTAACGTTTATGTGATAATAATTAGTGAACCAAAGGGTGATTGGCTGGGTTCATTGTAAGTTGTTGAGGTGTTTTAGAGCTTTGGTTTATAAATTTCTACATGGTATCAGAGCTAGGTTGCTCTATAAGTTTTAAAATGTTTTTGTTAGTTTGTTCAAAATTTAAGGGTTTTGATCTATATGTTTAGATCTTGGTTAATCAACCGGTAAATTGTTGTTTTTAGTCTTTTGGTCAATTAAGAAAAATTAGGGTTTCTCAATTTAGGGGTTTTCTTGATCCTGGTGTGTTGAGCTCTAATAGAGCTTGGTTCTTAATTAATTTGCATATTAATCAAAGTTTGGTCATCAAGAATAAAGGTTTTCTCTATCATACCCTAATTCAGGTTAAAAAGTGTTTTGATCATTGTCTTTTGTATCTAATTTATTGTAATTGCATAATTGTGCAATATTGAGTTAAAACCCTAGTCTCAAAAAAGTAGGGTTTCAATTGTTTTTGATCAATTAGGTTTTTCAATTGTCTGGTTATTAATTGTTGTTGTTTGTGATCTTTTCAAGTTGTGTTTCCGTTGTGCATAGATTTCTTGGATCTTCTTGATCTATCTGGGAAGTTGCTGCAGCGCGTGCACTGTAACACCTCTCTCGATTTTCATTAGGTTTTTTAGTTTTTATAGTGTTTTGGCAAAAGGATAGATTAAGGGATTGTTGTGACTTGGTTTGTTGGATTAGAGATTATTTGTGACTGTTGGAGTTGGTGATTCATAGTTTTGATATTAGAAAATATTTTTGTGTGTGTTTGTTAAAAAACTTTATCAAGAAATAGTGCCTTGACCTGCTTCCTATGAGAAGTTAGGAATCCTGGTTGATTTTGATAAAGGTGTTTTTTCTTTGATTATATCAGAATTTTGTGATCATTATAAAGGTGGTTGTTCTTGTTTGTTTTGCAATCTTGTTGCCATATGTTCTTGTTTTGTAATTTTGTGTTGTTTTATCTTTCATCATGTTTGATGGTTCTTATCCTAAGGATAAGGGTAAAGAAGGGAGTAGTAGTGAATTAAAACTAGATATATATAACCCTTTGTATTTACATCCTCAAGATATTGGTTCTTAGCTGATTACCTTCAAACTTGAAGGTACTGAGAATTACAAGGTCTGGTCTGCTGTTGTGCAGCTTGCCTTACATACTAGAAATAAACTTGGGTTTATAACAGGAAAATGTGTTAGAAATGAAAATGATGGATCTTTACAAGAACAATGGGATATGTGTAATGCTGTAGTTTTATCCTGGTTATTGGGATGTGTGTCTTCTGACTTATATAAAGGATAAGTGTTTTGTAAAAATTCTAAGAGTGTTTGGGATGAGTTAAAAGAGGCATATGATAAACAAGATGGGTATGTGATTTACAATCTGCATTATAAAATCTATACACTATAACTCAATCTGGTATGTCATTTTCTAAATATTATCATGAGTATAATTCATTATGGAGGCAGTTTGACTCCCTTGTGGATCTGCCTGCATGTACTTGTGCTGGAAGTGATAAGTTTAAGGAACATGTTCAACTCTTAAGGTTGATACAGTTTTTAATGGGTTTAGATGATGTGTTTGCTTCTGTTAGGAGTATAATTCTTACATGAGATCCTATTCATGATGTTAAGTCTAATCTTGCCACTCTATCTAGAGATGAGTCCCATAGAAATAGTAATGTGACCTTTAAAGTTTCTAAGTCAGGATAAGCTGCTTTTGCAGCTAGGTCTGGTAGTAATAGTTGGGTTTCAAACAGAAGTAATAATAATACTGGCTGTTATACTGGTAACAATAATTGGAATACAAATAGAAATACTAGTAATGCTGGTAGTTCTAATGGGAATAATAATAGAAGGTTTGAAAGGGTGTCAAATCTTGTCTGTAAGCACTGTAATATGAATGGCCACATAATTGATAGATGTTTTGAATTGGTTGGGTATCCACCTGGGTTTAAAAAGAATTAAATTAATCAAAAAACTTCTAATAATGTTTCTAATGGTGGTGTTAATTCTGATCATACTAAGAGTGATCCTCACACTCTTACTAATGATCAGTATCAGAGACTTAAGGCTTTATTAAGTGGTACAAGTGATACTAGCAAAGGATTTGCTAGTGTTACAGGTACTGTTCTTTTGTCTAATCATGTTATAAGTTTTGTGAGTTGTAGATTCTTTAATTACAATTTCAATATAAGTACATATAGTACATATATTGGATGGATTATAGACTCAGGAGCTAGCCAACATATTACTTTAGTACAACTTTTTTACATGATATAATTGATGCTTCTCATTTAAAAATAACAGTTTGTCATCCTAATGTTACAATTGAACATGTTAAACAAATTGGAAGCTATTTTTTAGGAAGAAACTTAATTGCTAAAGATGTGTTGGTGGTTCCTAGGTATCATGTTAGTTTTCTGTCTGTTCATAAATTGTCTAGAGATAATCAAGTTGTTGTGAGTTTTAATAATTCTAAGTGTCAAATTCAGGACTTAACTCAAAGGTTCCTGACGGGGACTGGTAGTGAAAAAGGAGGTCTATATTTTTTAGATGAAGGTAATAGAATTACAAATAGTAATATAAAAACTTGTGCTGTGTCTAATTGTATTTAGCATAATAGACTTGGTCATCCCTTTGACCAAGTCTTAGTGGTTCTTAAAGATAAAATTAAAGGTTTTAATCAGACTAATTCAGGACTTTGTGACATCTGTCATAAGGCTAAGCAAACAAGATAACCATTTTCTCTTAGTGACCATAATTCTAAACACTTAGGTGATTTAGGTCATTTAGAGGTTTGGGGTCCCTATAAAGTTACTAGTAGGGATGGTTATAGATACTTTTTGACTGTTGTTGATGACTACACCAGGGTAGTTTGGGTGTTTTTATTAAAAAATAAAAGTGAGGTTTTTGATAACATTGTAGTTTTTCATAATCTAATCAAAAATCATTTTGAGAGAAATATAAAAGTTTTTAGAAGTGATAAAGGAACATGTAAATAAACAAGTTGACAGTTTTCTTAAAACCAATAGGATTTTACATCAAACAACTTGTCCATATACACCCCAATAGAATGGTGTAGCAGAAATGAAACATAGACATCTTTTAAATAGTGTAAGGGCCCTCATGTTTAGGGGGGGTTGCCTTTGATCATGTGGACTGAATCTATTCTAACTGCTACTTACTTAATAAACAGGTTGCCTACTGATGTGTTAGCTGGTAAAAGTCCATATGAGTTAGTTTATAATAGTGAACCTAGTCTCTTTCATTTAAGGACTTTTGGTTGTCTTTGTTTCTTAACTGTTTTTAATGAAACTAATAAATTTGCTTCTAAGTCTGAAAAATGTGTCTTTGTTGGATATGTTTTTGACAAAAAAGGATACAAATTGTTTAGTTTGGATAATAAGAAGTTTTTGTTTTTAAGGGATGTCAAATTTTATGAGACAGTGTTTCCTTTTAAAAATAAATCTATCACTAAAGATTTTGTGTTTGAAGAAAATGGTATAAATGATTTAATTTTTTTCAATGAGAATGAAGATAACACTACTTCTAAGTCTGATGAGCCCTATGATGATGGGGGAGTAAGTGCAGATGTTGGTAGAAAATCTGTACCTAAGACTAGTACCCAAAACCCAAATGACAACACTGTAGATGTTGTTTCCAGTGATACAAGTAATCAAACTGATAAGTCAGATACTGCAGACATCACTGGTAGCACTTCTAGTAGGAAGGTCAGTAGTGAGAATGAGCATGTAACAGAAACAGGTGTTTCTGATGGTATACAGGGTATTGAGTTGAATGATGATGAGTATGAATATGAGGGTGAAGACATTGAGTCATTTTTGTTTGGGTGGTCATCGGAACTAGAAATAGGACAGACTGTTAGGAGATCTAGCAGGAAAACTGGTCTTGCAACTAAGTATCAGGATTATGTGCTTGATAAGAATGTAATATGGAATCAATACTGTGATTAACTATTCAAACCTAAGTGTTGATAATTATGTGTTTGCTACTAGTATTAATAAGATTCATGAGTCTATTAGCTATCAAGAAGCTGTTAAAGACAACAGATAGATAGAGGCCATGAATCAAGAAATTGAAGCTCTTAATAGAAACAATACTTAGGAAATAACTGATTTACCTAAAGGTAGAAAAGCTATAGGTTCAAAATGGGTCTGGAAAGTGAAGTACAATTCTAATGGTGATATTGAAAGATTAAAGGCAAGACTTGTTGTTAAGGGGTTTAATGTAACACTCCGTTAAAGCGGAAACACGGAGTGTGACAGCTCAAGGCACAAGCATATGGTAATAGTACAATACCATAAATTAATTTAAAAAAAACAGTACAATAATACCATAATTGTCTTCGCCGAACATTGACATTTAAAACATAAGTTTAAAGTTCACAAAAGCTTCGTCTTGACATTTAAAAGTTTAAAAGAGACGACTCGATGAGACCATAATGCAATGCCTTCATAATAAAACTACTAACGATCACCTGAAATGCATGAGAAAACGGGTCAACTATGAGGATAGTTGATGAGTACACGAGTTTATGAAAATGTAGTAAAAATCCATTTATAAATAAGTCATCATGACAAGAGTCCCGTGAATCTATCCTATTACAAGTCTCGCCCATACAAGACTTGTAATAATTATACATTCACCTATACTTCCATGATAAAGAACAAGACCCAAAATATAGCTTATAAAAGAATACATCATGGCCAGAGTCATATGAATTTATCCCAATACAAGTCCCGCCCATACAAGACTTGTATCGTATAAATTCACACACAATTCTATAATATACAGATATACCCAATAATAGAAAGTCTAAATGTTCAAAGCCAATATTATAATAAAATGTTCCAGTAAAATGTACACGCATAAAATATAGTGTCAAAGCACAAATGAACGGTTGCCCCTATATATAAGTATTATGCAAATTCCTGTATAGTGGAACCGAGAGGTTGGCCGACATCTAATAGCGCTATCCATAATATTTACACTCCAGAACAACGGAGCGCAACAAGTACGTATAAATTGGGATCTGAACAGTGACCCAAAGGGGGACTTAGACATGTGAGGGGAAAGAACAGTATCCCACACACCTAACACTATATCCATGCACCTTACGTATTCACACTGAATACGCAAAGTCTTGTTTTAATAAAAGTCACACGTATTAGAAATATAATACGTGAAGTTTAATATTAAACAAGTCTTATATATTATAAAAATAATATGCTAAGCCTATCAATGTAAAAATCATATGTATATCATAAGATAATATGCAAAGTCTCAATATGGCAATTGACAGATTAATAATCAGTTCTTAGTATGCAACAATCCTCAAAATAAAGAGCAGTAAAACGAGGATCTTGCGAATACTCAAAGCACTTATCAAGTTCAAAAGTAGTTCAAGTTGTCAAATATAGTTTACAACGTCAAAAATGTCCAATTCAAAAGTCCAAATAGTCTAATAAGTCCAAAAAGTTCAATATAGGGACAAAATGCTCAATAATGTCCAAAGTAGTTTAATAAGTCACACGCATATAAAATAATTCGCAAAGTACGTTCAATTATTTCCTAATCAATAATATTCATGCAAATCACCAAAAAACGGATAAAACATTTAAAAGAAGGGGGCGTGAACTCACCTTAACGATTAAAGCGTGGGTTCAAGAATGAGCACAACGAGTATCTCTAAAAGCAACCCTCGAATGTATACCTCACTGTACGCGACCTAAGACAAGTAAAAATACTTATAAAAATCTAAATGATATGCTCGAACAAAAAAAAAAAAATGACATCTAGTTAGGTCATCCATTTAAAATATATAATATAACGTAGGAGATGTTAATTGTGTATTATTTATAATTTGATATCCATGTTAACATATATTTTTAGATGATTAGATTGATTATAACATTTGAGACATACAACTTATAACATAATTACGTTAACATAATTATTTTAACGACAAAATAATTAGACTAATATTTTAGACAAGTTTTGAAGAGCATAAAAGGAATAAGGGCCAAAAGTGTTATTTTAAAATTCTATAATACTTATTTGTATATAGCTTTATCAATTAGGGACCAAAAATGTAAATTACCCATAATATTCCATGAGAAATAAAAACCCACGTGATATGTCTTCCTCTCTATTTCCACCAACCCATTTTTTATGACGAATAGTATTTTTAGCTACTGAATCATCATGAGATATGTAAAAGGACTATCTTGATGTCTATGCAAGATAAAAATGAAAGCTCACTCGTCAGAAGTAATGGAGAGCTCGTCGGAGAATGGTGAAACACAACGCGTCGGTAATCCGTACAAAATGGGAACAAACTAAAACTGAACGCTAACACGAACACGAAATCAATTCAAGCACGATCATTTAGAAAAACAATGAGACCCCCCCCGATCAAACTCAACCCTAAATGTACACTATTAGCTACACGTACCAATCACGAAAGCAAAACCGCAACCCACATACGAACATCTAAACTAAATCTGTCCTGATACTCAACCCAATCACGAACTCGATGTATCTCCTGCTAACGAAACCAATATAGTGTAACCCAAGCTGGAACTCAAAACTTGAGCATGCGAAACCCAGGAACCAAAACTCTTAATACCTACGCAAACTCGAAACTCCAACGAACACAAATAGGTCGAAACAGAAACTTATGCACGAAGAGAAGCAGAACTCACGCACGAACAATTCGAACTAAACTCGTATTTGAGGCTTTAATATCGTAAGTTGTACATCCAAGACTCAACTAACACAAACTCACTTTGTAGTATCATGGATGAATTTCCATCCAGTACCCCATTTACATGACCCTATATATTCATCCTATTTCTTGTTTTGAAACTAGTGTTTCAACATTCATTTACTGTTAAAAATTGACCAAAAATCATACCTAATTTGATGGATTATATCAATTGCGAATGACCACTGTGTTCATCTATTTCAGCCCATCACACAAATATATTGAAAGTGATGTGTTTAATACTTCCTTTACTAAGTAGGCATCATGATATTTATATATGTTTGTGATATGTTGTACACGTATATGATGTACACGTATGGATAGGTTTAGTTGTATATATCTTTTTTTTTTTAATTTTAATAAGTGTGTATATATATATATATACAAACGGCTAATGGTGTAAAGGTGTTGCATACTTGAGCTAAAAACGTAAAAAGTGTAAAGTTTACGTAAACATAGAAAATAAAAGTACGAAATAAAAATGCATATGTAAGATGATCATAAAACATTTAGACTAAACGTAGTCTAGAGTCGGGTTCATATTAAATGTACGTGTAATGATGAACGCAGGATAACCTATCCGGATAACCTATCCGGATAACCGTAAAAGTAATTTGTTTTATTCAAAAGTAAAATAAATAATAAAAGTAAAGGATTAAATAATGACTTAAAAAAATATGGATCGTTGATCAAAGGCATGCTCGTAATCGAGGTTATATAAAAAGATAATTCAAGCTCAAAAATGACCCGACAAGCACAAAATAATTTCACTCAAGTAAATTTAGTCAAATACGTTATAATTTATTATCTTTCACTCTTCTGAGTTTAGATGGTTGTCACATCCTTCTTCCCTTAGAAAAAATCTCGTCCCGAGATTTAGTTCATCTTAGCCAATTATGTGCGCTCGAAAATAGGTGTGGGTATTTGCGATTGAGCTTGTCCTCATGATTCCACGTAAACTCGAGACCTCTTTGTGAATTTCATCGAACTTTAACAATAGGAATTCAACCATGCTTTGGTCTCTTAACCTAATGGTCCATCATTTCCAATGGTTTATCTATGAATTGGAGCTTGTCAGTGATATGTAATTCCTCCAGTGGAACGACGAGCGTTTCGTCAGTTAAACTTTTCTTCAAATTTGAGACGTGCAACGCATCGTAAATTCCACGTAGCTTCTGTGGTAGCTCAAGCTGGTAAGTTACTAAGTTACTGGACCAACTTTACTTAGTACCTTGAAGGATCCAGTGTATCGAGGGTTCAACTTGCCTCGCTTACCAAAACGTATCATGCCCTTCCACGACGGCACTTTGAGAAGCACTTGGTCTCCGATTTGAAATTCTAGGGGTTTCCTGCGGTTGTCAACATAACTTTTCTGTCGGCTCCTAGTTGTCTTTCATTGTTACTTTAATGTAGTGTGATCTTATTAGTAGTCTCTTGAATAACCTCTAGTCTTGTCAATTGTCTATCTCCTGTCTCTAGCCAACAAAGTGGCAATCTATACTCTCGTCCATACAAAGCTTCAAAAGGTGCGCCATTGATGCTAATGTGATAGCTGTTGTTGTACGAGAATTCTACCAAAGGTAAGTGTGTGTCTCAACTAACTCCTAGATCAATCACACAAGCCCTTAACATGACCTCCATGGTTTATATCGTTCTCTCACTTTGACCATCCGTCTGTGGGTGGTCAATTGTACTCATATCAAGTTGAGTACCCAAAGTCTTCTGTAGTAGTCGCTGAGAGCGCAACGCGAACCGACTATCCCTATATGAGATAATGGAAGTGGGTATTCCATGCCTTAGGTACAATTTCATCGTATGTAAAGACTCCCAACAGCCTTATCCATCTTGTAGTCTTCTAGGACCATGAAGGAAGTGTGCAGAGTACTCGTTTAACCCGACGGTGCTCGCAGCTCTACTCTCACTAATATCGAGTCACGCCTTATCGACGTCCTAAGTAACTTTGTCACAAGATTCATCGTGATCTTTACCCATTTTTTAAGAGCTTTAATCTTTGCAGGATCGACATGAATTCCCTTTACATTGATCATGTGACCGAGAAATTGTACTTCTTGAAACCAAGACTCACACTTGGAGAATTTGGCGTACCATTTCTCGTTCTTAAGAAACCTCAATAATGATATCTAGTGTTGCTTATTTTCTTTCATACTTCGTGAGTAGATGGGAAAATCATCAATGAACACTATCATGAACTTATCCAAGTAGAATCTACACACCCTGTTCATCAGGTCCATAAACACAGCCGATGCATTATTCAACCCAAAGAGACATGACTAGGAATTTGTAATGCCCCGTACGTGCCTAAAATGCGGTCTTGGGTTTCGTGTCTTTTAACTTGACTCGTTATCTGGTGTATCTGACCGTAAGGTTAAATCTTTGAAAAGTAAGTTGGCCTTGCAATTAATCAAATAGGTCTTCTATTCGAGGAAGAGGTTATAAGTTCTTGATAGTTAATTTGTTCAATTCCCTATAATCGATACGTGTGCGCATCGATCCGTCTTTCTTTTTAATGAAAAGCCTTGGCGCACTCCAGAGTGATAAACTCAATCTTATCAATCCTTTGCTCAGAAGTTCTCGTAATTTCCTAGACAACTCTTGCAATTCTGATGGTAACAAACGATATGGTGTCTTAGCCACCGGTGCCGCTCCTGGCACTAGGTCAATCTGGAACTCGACTATTCTAGTTAGTTGGAGCCCAGAAAAATCTTTTGGAAAGATCTCAGTATGATTTCTTTCTCTCGGAATATTTTGGATACTCCACATATTGGCTTCTTTGTCCATTATATGTTTCAAAAACATGACATAGTCCTTCTCTAGGTATTTTCTTACCTTGATAACCGACTCTAGTTTCAAGTATTTTCCAGACCTATCTCCTTGTACCACTAGAACCCTTCCGCCTTCTAAAAGGATTTGAACAATTATCGTAAAGCAATCAAATTCTGCTAAAACTCTTGTCCACCAATCCATCCATACTACTATGTCGAAGCTCTTCAGATTTTAAATTAATTGACGGCCTAAACTATGGTAACACAACTCGTACATACTCTAGGTTTGCAGAGTTATAGAGGTTATAGAATGTGTTCTTCAAGATTCCTGTTCACTAGGTTGAGCATGTTTCTTTTTTCGGAGTCATGGTTTTTTTAAAATTGTCCAAAAGACATTATTTGAGCAAACGCTTGACCAAAGTATAATTTGAGTACGTAATATAACTTGGAATTTATTTGATATCATTTATGTACAAAGATATGCCACAAAAGTTTATGTAAGGTAAGGATAAAAAAATTTCATGCACAACTTTAAATTTGGTTATTATGATTGCTCGAAGAAGAATGCCATTGTTTAAAGTTTGTTTTTGTTAGTGACCTTTAATAAAATTGGCATTTTCAGCATAAATCACAATAAAAGAGTTCAAGTAGTGGATAAATAAAGTGTTTTTTACATGTGAGTTGAATAATAATATCCATTAAAATTTGTAGTTTAGATGGACCTTTTAGTACATAGGTTTTGATGCTCAAACCATTTAATCATTTGAAAACAGTTAAAGCATTACGCTTTAAAATGTATTTAAAAAAACATTTCTCTTGCACGAGTTTTGTTATAACAGGACTTTGACTCTTCCAAATTAGTACCATCTCCGAAACACGAATGTCAGAATGAAAATTGTTGTCATGATTACACAATTAACCAACTTGTCAAATAATAGGTTCGTACCAATCTTTTTATCTCAAATAGAGTATTTTGGGCGACATTCATACAACCACACTAATAGAGTGATAACATTCTTAGGTGAGTTGCTCTTAGGGCAACTAATAACGTGACCGTATCATCAAACGTCTTCATGAACGAGACGTTAAAAGTAACAGGTTTCTATGGTAAACACAGTGTCAATCCACATAGTGGATAAGAAAATAGTCGCATGCATTATACAAGGTAAGGTCATATATCCTATTAAATGTCAAAATTGGCGCGGAGGAAAAACGAGTTTTATGTCATATTACAATCTAAATAGGATAGAGGTAAAAGTACGCTTTAAGCTATGAAAGCGAGCTATATGTGCCATAAATGGCCTTTCAACAAGTCGTCTACCAGTTGGAATTCAAACCCCAGCCAAAAATAAGACGGTTATGTCGTATTAAAATATTTCTCCGCAATGCCAATGGGATGAATCAATCAACCACTGGGTGGCTATGTACTAATCGAGCACTCCTGCTCACGTTCGCAGTCAAAACAATTGGCTTCATAATATAATAAAATAAGACAGAAACGTGACCTAAATATAAGTCGACGTCGTTTCTAATAATGAAAGAATGATTGTCTCTACATGTCAAGCATACGCAGTCCATCTGCTTACTCGCCTCGAGATTGAAATTTATCGATGAGTCCTTATCGGGGTCCTATGTAGGGTAAGTATACGAAGAGTAGTTAGGTGTACGTTGCGACTCACTTACGTAATCGTTAGTGTGCGTAGACGATTTCTAATAATGTCCTAGTCGGGGAGGACTAGCAATTCTGACAACGTCTATCGGAAGATCAGAATACTAAGATTTGTCAAGGTCTTCGTCTGAATCATATAATATATGGGAAGGTGATGGATATGACTTAACGACCGCGTCATGGCGAAAATAAATACGTGCTTAGTCTACTAGGTCATAGTGCAACAAAAATAAAGAACACATGTAAAATGACATATTGGACTATAGAACAAACATGAATGCATGAAATATGAACGCACATGACCAATACAATTTCAGGTGACCTTATACCTATGACTCCACCAAACAAGATACTTGGTAACTATTCCCGACATCCTATACCTGAATTAGACAGAGTTGATCAAGTTCCGTCTAATTAAGGTCAAATGATGCAATGTCCGTACTAGTCAACTCCTATCATGTTTAGTGTTTTATAAAAGTACTTTTCGGTTATAGTTGCGGTTTTTAGTTTTTTTTTTGAAAACCGGCATTCACTATAGCCACAACTCTGATACCAACTCTGTAACACCCCGCTAAAGCAGAAACACGGAGTGTAACAGCTCAAGGCACAAGCATATGGTAATTGTACAATACCATAAATTAATTTTAAAAAAAATAGTACAATAATACCATAATTGTCTTTTCCGAACATTGACATTTAAAACATAAGTTTAAAGTTCAAAAAAGCTTCGTCTTGACATTTAAAAGTTTAAAAGAGACGACTCGATGAGACCATAATGCAATGCCTTATAATAAAACTACTGACGATCACCTGAAATGCATGAGAAAACATGTCAACTATGAGGATAGTTGGTGAGTACACGGGTTTATGAAAATGTAGTAAAAACCCATTTATAAATAAGTCATCATGACAAGAGTCATGTGAATCTATCCTATTACAAGTCCGGCCCATACAATACTTGTAATAATTATACATTCACCTACACTTCTATGATAAAGAACAAGACCCAAAATATAGCTTATAAAAGAAGACATCATGGCCAGAGTCATATGAATTTATCCCGATACAAGTCTTGAATACAAGACTTGTATCGTACAAATTCACACACAATTCTATAATATATAGATATACACAATAATAGAAAGTCTAAATGTTCAAAGTCACTTGGTTAATATTATAATAAAATGTTCCAGTAAAATGTACACGCATAAAATATAGTGTCAAAGCACAAATGAACGGTTGCCCCTATATATAAATATTATGCAAATTCCTGAACAGTGGAACTGAGAGGTTGGCCGACCTCTAATAGTGCTATCCATAATATTTACACTCCAGAACAGCGAAGCGCAACAAGTACGTATAAATTGGGATCTAAACAGCGACCCAAAGGGGGACTTAGACAGGTGAGGGGAAAGAACAGCATCCCACACACTATATCCATGCACCTTACGTATTCACACAGAATACGCAAAGTCTTGTTTTAATAAAAGTCACACGTATTAGTAATATAATACGTGAAGTTTAATATTAACCAAGTCTTATATATTATAAAAATAATATGCTAAGCCTATCAATGCAAAAATCATACGTATATCATAAGATAATATGCAAAGTCTCAATATGGCAATTGACAGATTAATAATCAGTTCTTAGTATGCAATAATCCGCAAAATAAAGAGCAGTAAAACGAGGATCTTGCGAATACTCAAAGCACTTATCAAGTTCAAAAGTAGTTCAAGTTGTCCAATATAGTTTAAAATGTCAAAAAATATCCAATATAGCTCAAAAGTCCAAATAGTCCAATAAGTCCAAAAAGTTCAATATAGTCCAAAATGCTCAATAATGTCCAAAGTAGTTCTATAAGTCACGCGCATATAAAATAATTCACAAAGTACCTTCAATTATTTTATAATCAATAATATTCATGCAAATCACCCCAAAAACGTATAAAACATTTAAAATGAGGAGGGCGTGAACTCACCTTAACGATTAAAGCGTGAGTTCAAGAATGAGCACAACGAGTATCTCTAAAAGCAACCCTCGAATGTATACCTCACTAGACGCGACCTAAGACAACTAAAAATACTTATAAAAATCTAAATGATATGCTCGAACTAAAAAAAAAAATGACAACTAGTTAGGTCACCCATTTAAAATATATAATATAACGTAAATGTTAATTGTGTATTATTTATAATTTGATTTCCATGTTAACATATATTTTTAGATGATTAGATTGATTATAACATTTGAGACATACATCTTATAACGTAATTACGTTAACATAATTATTTTAACGACAAAATAATTAGACTAATATTTTAGACAAGTTTTGAAGAGCATAAAAGGAATAAGGGCCAAAAGTGTTATTTTAAAATTCTATAAGACTTATTTGTATATAGCTTTATCAATTAGGGACCAAAAATGTAAATTACCCATAATATTCCATGAGAAATAAAAACCCCCGTGATATGTCTTCCTCTCTATTTCCCCTAACCCATTTTTTATGACGAATAGCATTTTAGCTACTGAATCATCATGAGATATGTCTATACAAGATAAAAATGAAAGCTCACTCGTCAGAAGTAATGGAGAGCTCGTCGGAGAATGATGAAACACAACGCGTCAGTAATCCGTACAAAACGGGAACAAACTAAACAAGCTTATCCAACTTGTAATCTTCTCGGACCGGAAGGAAGTGTGCAGAGACTTCGTTAACCAATCAACGATAACCTATATCGAGTCACGCCTTATCGACGTCATAAGTAACTTTGTGACAAGATTCATCGTGATCTTTACCCATTTCTTAAGAGCTTCAATCTTTGCAGGATCGACATGAATTCCTTTTGCATTGATCACGTGACCGAGAAATTGTACTTTTTGAAACCAAAACTCACACTTGGAGAATTTGTACATCCAAGACTCAACTAACACAAACTCACTTTGTAGTATCATGGATGAATTTCCATCCGGTACCCCATTTACATGACCTTATATATTCATCCTATTTCTTGTTTTGAAACTAGTGTTTCAACATACATATACTGTTAAAAATTGACCAAAAATCATACCTAATTTAATGGATTATATCAATTGCGAATGACCACTGTGTTCATCTATTTCAGCCCATCACACAAATATATTGAAAGTGATGTGTTTAATACTTCCTTTACTAAGTAGGCATCATGATATTTATATATGTTTGTGATATGTTGTACACGTATATGATGTACACGTATGTATAGTCGTACACGTATGGATAGGTTTATTTGTATATATCTTTTTTTTTATTTTAATTTTAATAAGTGTATATATATATATATATATATAAATGGCTAATGGTGTAAAGGTGTTGCATACTTGAGCTAAAAACGTAAAAAGTGTAATGTTTACGTAAACATAGAAAATAAAAGTACGAAATAAAAATGCATATGTAAGATGATCATAAAACATTTAGACTAAACGTAGTCTAGAGTCGGGTTCATATTAAATGTACGTGTAATGATGAACGCGGGATAACCTATCCGGATAACCGTAAAAGTAATTTGTTTTTTTCAAAAGTAAAATAAATAATAAAAGTAAAGGATTAAATAATGACTTAAAAAATATAGATCGTTGATCAAAGGCTTGCTCGTAATCGAGGTTATATAAAAAGATAATTCAAGCTCAAAAATAACCCGACAAGCACAAAATAATTTCACTCAAGTAAATTTAATCAAAGACGTTATAATTTATTATCTTTCACTCTTCTGAGTTTTGACGGTTGTCACATTTAATCAAAAAAAAGGAATAGACTATGAAGAGACTTATTCACCTGTGGTGAAAATTGTTACTGTTACATGTGTTTTAAGTATTGCTATTAAGAATAAATGGTCTCTGTTTCAACTTGATATAAATAATGCCTTCTTGTATGGTGATCTTGAGGAAGAAGTTTATATGAATTTACCTGAGGGTTTTTGTGACAAAAATGAGAAAAAAGTGTGCAAATTGGTCAAATCTTCATATGGCTTAAAACAAGCCTCAAGGAAATGGAATGAAAAGTTGTCATCAGTCTTGTTTAAAAATGGTTTTGTTCATAGTGTTAATGATTTTTCATTATTCATTAAGATGATCAAGGTGTTGTCTTGATTCTTCTTGTATATGTTGATGATATAATTGTCACTGGAAATAACATTGACGAGATTAACAAATTTAAACAATTTTTGAGTACAAAATTTCTAATCAAAGATTTGGAAAAACTGAAATATTTTTTGAGGATTGAAGTTGTTGATATACCTGAATGTATATGTTTAACTCAGAGGAAATATTGTACTGAGTTATTATCTGAGTTTGGTATGTTGGCCTGTTAGCCATGTGGTACTCCTATAGAGTCAAATCTTGATAGTAAGAAACTTGTTTCTAAGTTTGGTGACGATGAGGCTTTAACTGTATAACCCAGTATCAAAAGTTGGTTGGTAAGTTGATTTATCTGACAATGACAAGGCCTGTCATATCTTATGCATATCACTGTTTAAGTCTGGTCATGCATAGTCCTATGAAATCACACTTAAGACTTACTTTCAGAGTCCTGAGATATTTGAAAAATGCTCCTGGTTGTGGTATAACTTTTAAGGAAAATGGTGATAATAACTTTAGAGTCTTTGTTGACTTTGACTGGGCTAAATGTAAGATCACTAGGAGATCTATAACTGGGTACAATATGTTTCTTGGAAACAATCTTGTTTCCTGGAAAAGTAAGAAACAGTCTGTTGTTTCTAGATCTTCAACTGAGGCTGAGTTTAGGGCTATGTGTAATGTTTGTTGTGAAGTGATTTGGATAAGGAAGATTTTAACTGATCTTCATGTTGATACAGATTTGCCAATAGAGATGAATTGTGATAATAATCCCGCAATTCAAATTTTAGCAAATCCTATGTTGCATGAGAGAAGTAAACATTTTAAACATATTTATTTATTAAAAAACCCTTTTGGCGAAACCCCCTTTGGCGATTTGGCGATCTGCGTAACTCTTTATTCCCTTTTCGTTTCTACCGACTATAGATTCTTGCTATGTTTGATTATTATTATAATAACCTACCTAGCCTAGATTCTTATGTTGTTTGTTATTAAATTGCGTTAAGGGTTGTGATTGCATTCAAAACGCAAAACGGTTTACATGTACTTTATTAACGGATCTCGTTTTTAATTTAGGGTTTTCAAAAATCGTTCTTAAGGTTTAAAGTTCATCCAATCGTCCTTATTTTCTTTGTTTCTTGATTTGATCTGTTATAGCGATTGATGTTTAGCCGTATCCTTATCTCAGATTCGTTTGTTTGATCACTGAGCTAAGGCGTTTGGTGTCTTATCTGAAGGAGATTTAATTTAATTCTTTGTTTGTGTTTCGACTATAAACCCTAGTAAGCTAGGGTCTCGTTATTGAAGATTATGCGTTTTTCTTCTAGTCTAATTGGGAAGTACAAGCAGCTGGCTGAGTAGGATTTCTGGTTGTGGTGGAATGAAGCATGTATTTTTGAGTAAAAAGGGAGTGGGGGTGGGAGAGGTGTAAAGGAGAAGAGTCTCAATAGGAATTCAATAGATACCTCTTCAGGTATTGATGTGTCTACGGAATCAGATGATAATATGAATGAAGATACTCCAGTTGGTATTGCACCTGCTGTTAATGAGGGTGTAACACCATCTATGGTTGACATGATGGTGAAGAAGTAAAAGATAAGCTCTTTAGGAGATACTACAGCTCCGGAATATTTTCCACCATTAACTACGCCGGTTACTACTACGGCTGGTAATGCCCCTGGTAAGTCTTCGTATTCTAATATATCTGGTAAACCAAGTGGGAAGAAAGTGAATGTTCGTACTTTGTTTACACCTGGGGGTAATGGGATTGATATGGTTGTTCTGGTGGATTCTATTCGTGCTATTAGTGAACGATTTACTGATACTGCTTATGGTTTTTTCTTGGGGAAGAAGGTGGCATACCCTGTTGTTGATAACTATGTTAGGAATACTTAGGGTAAATATGGACTTTATCGCTCAATCTTTAGCTCGTCTACCAGATTATTCTCCTTTTAATTTAGCTCCATGGACGGTTTAGATGCTATGCTTGAGAATGGTCCATGGTTTATCCGGAATAACCCGCTTATCATGAAGAAATGGCATCCGGATGAGACCTATTGAAGGAAGACGTTAGTACTATTCTAGTTTCCCTGCATAAACCAACTCTAATTAGAAAGTAATTCTTAATAAGGATTTACATAGTGGTAGATGCAAGCGGGCAACAAGCTGCTAGCCCTTTTTGGATTGCAAATCCAATACGTTTAAAAACCACATCCGTAAATCTAGGTATCATAACATTACTGTGCATAACCCGTTGAACTCGGCTGAGTAGCTCCACCGCATCCGGTGCAAGAAAACCAAAGGTATCAAAAAAATATTCCTTGATCTAGATTCGAAGCCAACTCTCAGACATATAAAACTCTGTCCAGTAGAATAGTCGGGTATTAACTACAACACAATGAACAATCAATTAACCCCTTGCGTTAATTTATAGTTGAACCATTAGATACTATGCATATCTGCACTAACACTTAGTTACACAAAAACACACACACACATACACAACGAATCCCAACAAAATGCACACCCTTGCATAAACAACCATTACAATCCCGACAAACTTAGATGCCTTAATAACCATGCAACCCTGACATAACTGTTTTGTGCACTTTCATCCTCAAACTAAACATACAACAAACATTGTAGGAACACCACTGAAGGATTCGAGCTCAAACATTTGTCACAACAATAACAACCCATAAAAATGAAGCAGCAGCCTCACAACCACATCAACAAAAACAAACCATAACAAAACGAACTCTGCTACCAGAAATTTCATTAGTTGCAAAAAAGAAAAAAGAGGACTAAAGACCTAGAACTCCGCAATGACACTGTACATCTTTTTCAAAGACCGAGCTAGATAACATGTAGAGGCCACATTTTGTAAATGATCAGCCTAAACAATATGTAACCTGCAAACAACTATGCTTACTACAGCAGGAAAAATTTGGAATGCTCTTTTGTACACGAATTTTAAAAGTGCTCTTTTGTGAACATGAACTACTGTAATGTAATCACCAAGTTAACCAACTAATGCATAGTCTATGTTGGGATTTTACATCTAGTTAACCAAATAACTATGAGTACACAACAGATTGGATCTAGCTTGATGGTATAAATTAACATATATAAATTAAACAAGTAATTTACTAACCTTTTATTTATTGAATTAAATCAATAAACGAGTACAGATCTTGATTCTTGAAATCGTTAGTGATTAAAATAACCACCTGTATGGTATGCTCACACTACACGTCACCCAGATTCGCTAGGATGCTAGTGCTTGTTTCACGATTAACAAGCTAACACCACGTGTTCTTGTTCTTGCTTCAAAACCAGTTTGAATACACAAAGAAATACATGTTCTTTGTTTTTGTTAAGTTCAGTCTTCTAAACCAATTCAAATACTATTGTATGTTGTTGTGTGTTTTTTTGGTGTGTCTCAAAAATAAACCATGCATAGGTTTATATAGACTTGGTATTTGCCTTTTCATTACAAGACATTTACCCTTTCGTTAATTGAAAGTCATTTACCCTTTCGTTAAAAGTCATTTACCCTTTCTTAAAGGTCATTTAACCTTTCTTAAAAGTCATTTACACTTTCTTGAAAGTCATTTATCATTTCTTGAAAGTCATTTGCCCTTTCAATAATAGAAATTTATTTACCCTTTCTTGAAATTCATTTGCCCTTTCATTAATTGAAAGTCATTTACCTTTTCTTGAAAGTCATTTACCCTTTCAAAGAAAGTCATTTGCCCTTTCATTAATAGAAGGTCATTTACCCTTTCGTTATGTATTTAAAGGATGTTAGTTATATTTAATATATAACGACATATATATAATATATAAAACTATATAAGTAGTATATATATTATATATAAATATATGAGTAAACTGCAAAAATCATCCCTTGTGGTTTTGTAGTTTGTGTGGCAATAATCATCTCTAGCCGATACTATTGGGCACTAATCATATTTTCCTCTGAGTGGTGAACTTTCGCAAAAACTTCCCTAGAGGGATGATTTTTTTGCAAAACTTATTGTTAAACTTTATTTGCAAAAATCACATCCCCAATAAGGATGAATTTTTGGCCGAACATTTGCCTTAATTAATGCTGATTAGTTAATTATAGCAACTAATAGTATAATTAACGACCATTTATTATTTCGTGAAACATATTATATATTTAATAAATATACACAACATACATATATATTAAATACATAATAAAATGTATCCTATGTGTATACGTGTGTGCCCCCGATAGGCTCATGTATTTCTAGCCGTATAAATAATTATACGTAGTGACCACAAACCAACAGCTCCACTTGGGAATTAGCGTAGTACAATAGTTTATACTAACAATAGAAAGCGTCTAGCAACACTCTATTGCTCCCAGAAATACATGAGTTATGGTTCCAAGAAACATCTCAGTATAATGGTTTGCAGGTATTATCATCCCTTTGTTACAGATACCGTTAAACCATGGATATGGATCATAACTCATTCCATATAGTTTAACATTTAGTTTCTCGTTATAGATATTAATTTAGATATACCAAATGTAATCAAGTATCATCTTGATTTACTCTTTGGGTGTGGCCACACAATTATCTATTAATTCTTGAGAGGCGCCAATGGTATCATACTGCAATTTAGACAATTGAAGGAACAAATTATGTATTGACTACAAGTGTCGCGGATGCTGCTTCACATCACTTCCAAAAATAGTCTTTATAACTACCTTATTCAGGATAACGTTTGACTTATAATTAAAAAGTGATATCCACACATGCAAGACTTCTTTGCATCTCAAGTTTAAGGATGACTAATTTAAACCATTTTTGATATCTTACTCATGACAAGGATCCAAAAGTAAATATTCAAAAGTTGGGAAAATCCAATATGCATCACTTATGAATAACATATGAGTTTGGTGGGAACAATCTATAGATTCAAAAATGTATAACCAAACACTCACATTTGTCTTAATTTAACAATATTCCCATATTGTTAATTAACAATGGACGAATTTAGAATAATTAAATTATTCAAGGATTAAACATGCAAACATAGAACACAGTAGTATAAATGAAAATAATCATACCAGGTATGTCAATTCATTATTTTAATACAACTGCTTTTAGTTTCATTATCCAAATACTAAAAAACAGATATGCAGAAGACTAATTAGTAAGTTGAAATCAAATGTTTTCAACATTATCAACTCTTTATGTACAAGAAAGCTAAATAGTCATCTGAGTAAACTTTTTGAATACTTGTTACAAATTCACAAATTATGAAGGATTTGAATAATAAGATGAGTGTCTTGTTGTACATGTGCATACTATTACAGATGTCATAGTATGTAGATGTCATAGTATGTAAATTTCATAGTACATTTTATAGGGTATTTGAAGTCACCAACATACCTATCTCAGACAATCATCTTTACAGTTATTTAAAATGTAAAGTATTCTCATTCTTTAATGTGTATTGCAACAATGCTTTTAGCTGAGCATATCTAGTTAGCAGATTTATCATAAATGATGAAATCCTACTTTAACTAGGATTGATTATCCTCTAGAATCAGTGTACACAAACAACACTATGCCTTATAATTCATAAACGTTTGTTTTAACAGTCATCTAAATACTCTCAATTAGATACTGTTGTTGTTAGCTCGTCTTGCTCTCGTGCAAAAGTAACAAATATTCTCATACACAATATAATATATATATGATGAATCCTTAGTTAAAAACACAAGGTTTCTATTCATGTATTAAATTTATCTCAAGTGAAATATATCATTTAAGACTTGCTTTAATGATATATTGCATTGTATTAGACTTAATCACCGCATATGTTTATTTCAATAAACATTTATTCCAAGGTCGTTTAGATGGAATGATACTTTTAATATGTTACACACCATATGAATTTTAAGGACAAAACATAATGCTCCCATTTGATGTTAGGTGTACTCAGGAGTTATCTTAATTTAATCAAACATCATATTGTAATTAAACTTAAGATTTCAGCTCCTTGATGCATGATTTAATCCACATTTGGATTCTCTTATCTTGTATGCTTTATAAAGATTATTTTGAACTTATAACCCTTTTCGATTACACATCGTTCTCGCAAAGGTAATCATTGAGAAAAGAGTTATGAAACCTAATTGTCATATTTTATGAACATATGTATGACAATGAATCATCTTTATATAATTAATGCATGTAGAAAAGAAAATTTAATCACAGTTGTTGGGTTTAAAAGACTTCAAGATGATTCTTAAAGTTACTACTGCTCAGGTATTTATTAGTGCTGTCAAGCATAACTTAGTGCTTGATGGTAATACTAATGAAAATTATGCTAAGTAGTTAGTTAGTACTGGTAGTATAAAGTTACTACTGTTAGTATATTTAGTACTATTAGTATAAAGTTACTACTGCTAGTAGAAGTTAAGACTGCTTAGAGATGAAGACTGAAAATATACTAAGTAGTTACTACTGCTAGTACTAAAGTTAGTACTACTAGTGTATGTTAGTACTGCTAGAGTAAACTTCTAAGTAGTTAATGCTGCTTGTACTCAGTTATAACTGCTGGAAGGATTAATGCTGTCAGAGATGAGATCAAAGACATATCAAAGAAGAGATAAAGGTTGATTGAAGAACAAGAATACTTATGAAGATAAGTATCAATTATTTGTAAAGAAGATATGTATAAACTTATTTGTTTAAGAGATTATGTTTACTTATAGAAAAGATCATAATCACTTGACGCGTTTTGTAAGCCCATTAGGGTTTCCTTAGTGTATAAAAGGAACCCTACGACATAGATCTAGATATCAGTTTTCATATTAGTATTCATAGTTTGCATAGCAATCATAGTTAGTATTCATAGCTATTTTGTAACTCAAAATAGTATTCAATATATTGAAAGTTTAGTAAAGATCTTGTTTTTACTGTTTCATTGTTCTTCTTAGTATTGCAAACTAGATTCCGCATAGTTTGTGATATTCTCAATCTTAGTTTCTACTATAGTTGTCTTGGATCTATCCAATATAACTAAGCTTTAACAAGCTAAGTAAGATCTGTCAAGAAGGGATCAACAAGTGGTATCAGAGCTTGTTGAGAAACTCTAAATAAGAAGAACACTATATCTACACAAGATCTCATAATCAAAGAGAAGATGGAATCACAGTTAGAAACTACCCAAACAGTGTCTGCACTAAAACTTCCAGTACTCAAAACTGGAGACTATGATCTATGAGCATGAGAATTAAGCAATATCTTACTCACACTGATTATGCTCTTTAGGAGGTTATTGTGAATGGTGATGTACCTGCTATTGCATCAGCTAGTGCTGGTACTAAAGGTCCCATTCCTCCTAAAACTGTTGAACAAAAGCTACAAAGAAAAGGATGGAATGAAAGAAAAAGCACTATGTTTTGGCCGCTCGGATGCGAATTTTACTTGCATTAGATCTGAAGGACTGAATAAACCTATGATAGGTTTCAAAAACTAATCAGCCAATTAGAAATTCAAGGTGAAGTTATCTCTCAGGAAGATGTAAATCTGAAGTTGTTGAGAAGTCTACCATCAGCTTGGAACAATACTGCTTTAATCATGAGAAACAAATCTGATCTAGACACTTTAAGCATGGATGATTTGTACAACAATTTAAAGGTATATGAAGGTGAGATTAAAGGCCAATCAAGCTCAATCTCAAACTCTCAGAATGTGGCTTTTGTATCTTCAGAAAACACTAGCAATACTAATGAAGCAGTTAATACTGCTCATGAAGTTTCTACTGCTAGTTCTCTGGTCAAGTTCTCTCAACTTATGTGATGATGTCATGTTTTCCTTATTTGCTAATTAATTCTAATTGTCCACAAATTGGGTCATTGAAGATTGAGCAGATTGATACTGATGATCTTGAAGAGATAGATCTCAAATGGCAGGTGGCCATGCTTACCATGAGGGTGAAGAGATTCTTAAAGAAGACAGGAAGGAATCTGAATTTCAATGGCAAAGAAACTGTTGGCTTTGATAAGACAAAGGTTGAATGTTACAACTGCCACAGGAGAGGTCACTTTGCTAGAGAATGTAGGGCACTAAGGAATTATGGGAATAGAAATGGATGATGCCTCAAAAGGATTAGACAGTGGAGACTCATGCAAATACCTTGGTTGTTCAAGGTGGATTAGGTGGTTTGATGGATCTTTCAGGCTGAAGAAGGCATCATAAACTTTGCTCTAATGGCCTATACATCCCAAGGCTCATCATGTTCATCAAGTTCAGACTCTGAGGTACATACTTGCTCTAAATATTGCTTAAAACCATATGAAACTCTTCAAAAACAGTATGATCAATAGCCTGTAGCTCTTAATAAATCTAATCTAGAAATTATAGGTTATCAAAGGGATTAGAATCATTTGAAGCTAGGATTAGTTGTTCATGAAAAGAAATGAAGCTGTTTATGAAAGATTACATTAGAATTTTTTAAGTATGATGTCCAAAGTGAAGATATTTATTTCCACATGACCTTAAAATTAGTTAGAAGAAACTTTAAAAGTAAAGATGATTTGAAAACTAAACTAGAAAATTGATGAATCATCAAAGGAATCTAAAACTAAAACTGATAAATAGTCAAATAAGTGCTAAAGACAAAGCTGGTCTTGGTTATGATAGTCAAATAAATGAGAGTGAAGTGGTTCATAGTGTTGTTAATAGTTATATATTTAATCTCTTTGTGTAGATTTTGACCCTTTTGCCTTGGTTAAGGGCATTTGGTTGAGATTTGCATTTGAGTTATTTAAGTGTATACTATATCAGCGAATCACCTGACTTATCCTTTGCTAGGTTAGATGATTATGTCTATAAGGCTAAAGTAAGTGAAAGTATTACTATTGCATCTAAAACCAGTAAGGATAGTTTAGAAAAAGCCTAAAACTGTTAGGCCTAGTGCTCCTATCATTAAAGATTGGGACACTGATAGTGATAATGATAGCGTGTTTAGACCTAAACCTGATCAGACAAAATTCAAGTTTACTAAAATCAATTTTGTCAAATCTAATGAGAATGTGAAATCTGTTAATAAGGAAAACACACATAGGCAAAAAGAGTATCCTAGGAAAAGTCAAAGTCTTAGGGATAATAGAAGAAACTGGAATGGAATAACGACTCAGAAACTAGGAAATGGTTTTGAGTTTATAAAGAAAGCTTGTTTTGTATGTGGGAGTTTCAACCATTTAATTAAAGACTGTGATTTTCATGACAAGAAAATAGTAGAAAAACCAGTGTTGAATAATAAAGGAAGGGTTACTGGTTAAAGGGAAATTAGACCAGTATGGAACAATGCTCAGAGGGTAAACCACCAAAATAATTTTACTTACCCACATCCTAAAAGGAATTTTGTTCCAACAACAGTTGTAGCAAAGTCAGGACAAGTACCAGTTAATGCTGCTAAATAAAGCTCTCCAAGAGCAGCAGCATCAATTAATACTGTCAGGCCTGTTAATACTGCTGCCACTAAATCAAAAGTGAATGATGCATTACCCAAAACATATTCCTATTTTAAAGCACATTCACCAGTAAGAAGGGCTTTTAACCAAAAATCAGCAGCTAAAACCAATAATTTTAATGAAAAAGTTAAAACTGCTAGATTTAACAATGTAACTACTGTTGGGCCAAAAGCAGTAGTTAGTGCTGCTGTAGGAAATGGGGAAAATACTGTTAAGTCTTCAGCATGCTGGATTTGCAGACCAACAGGAAATGTTATTGACCATACCTCCAAAGACAGTGGATCATACATGTTTAAAAGATTTGACTATGTTGATCTACAAGGCAGACTCAAGTAAGTAATGGCTTGGGTCCCCAAGAGAAACTAATTCTCTTATTTTGAGTGCAGGGTAATCCACAATATACTTTACAGGATCAAGGGATTTTTAATAGTGGATGCTCCAGGCATATGACAGGAAACAAGTGTAGGATCCCTAGATCATTCCATGGAATAAGCACAGGATCAATGGCACAAAAGATTTAAACAATGAAGGACTTTTGATTGAATGAAACAAAGAGAGGCTACAAACCCTTAAGATGGAAAAATAATAATCAAGTAGCTAACCTAATTTTGACTAAACTAGGAGAATTTATACTAATAAGGATTTGCCTTTGAGGGCTTTCTTTTTGGGCTTTT